>RJVU01071319.1:3590930-3625946 GCA_003731715.1 Anabarilius grahami
ACAGTTATTTTAAATTGTAATAATATTTCACAATATTACTGTTTTTACTGTATTTTTAATTAAATAAATGTAGCCTTGGTGAGCAGACGAAACTTCTTTTAAAAACATTAAAAATCTTAGTGGTTCCAAACTTTTGGACTGTACTGTATATATTTAGTCATTCTACAGAATTGGTTCAAAGTCAGAGTTGGAAATGTTTTGAAAAAAATGTCTTTGTATGTTTGCAAATTGTATAATATCTCTAGTAAATGTGCAGTTAATTCTCATATTGCATTTTCAGAAAGTTTTGGATTATTTTTCCTCTCCCCAAATTTGTCACTACCGAAACACAATAATAAACAATTTAATAAGAAAGATCACAAAATTCTGGACTTACACCTAAACGCCTAAACTCTGGAATAGCCTTCCTGATAATGTTCGGGGCTCAGACTTAATCTTCCAGTTTAAATCCATATTAAAGACATTTCTTTAGCCAAGCATTCACATAATGCATCTCATATCCTTGTAGCCTTTATCACATCAAATGCACATGATTATCCTGGATTTTTTTACAATTATTATTATATAGTGTTTCCTGAGGTGCACATGTTAATATGATTTTGACATCAAAATATTTTCATAATTTAGAAATAAATAGCTATTTTCTAACCTGATTTTAGCCCTCTGATTTGAGAGCCCTGTTTGAAGGGGCATGTCTATTGTAAATTTCCACTGCTGTGATTGGCTAACATCTTTGCATATGAAATAAGTATTATAGAGAAGGATCTGCAAAGACCAAGTACTTTCTATAAAACACTATTTACTAATGCGCCAGTGGCTAGGGCCAAAGATGCAATGATAGAAGATTTTGAAATGATTGCAATGATTTTCTTATGCAAAGGCGGTCTTTTGCAGCAAAATGACGTAATAATTCCACACTTTTCTGGCCTTGGTTTCAATAAAAGCTGTTTTTGGAATAACAAGGAAGGAGTTCTGAAACTTTCAGGGATTTTTTTTATAGTATAACATCCTCTTAACTGTCAAAATCTATTTGAATTCTCAGTTCATGACCCCTTTAATGTCAGCAGGCAGCTATGCTAATTATTTTCAATTTGCTTTTCTATTTTATCTCGGCATGCCCATCTCGAGGTAACTGCAGAGTACGTCAGCTCCAGTTCAGATCCAGCCTCTTATGAAGACTTTAGATTTCAGTGAAGAGACAACTTGAGAAGATTCCAACTACTGCGAGGACTTCAGATGACGCAAATTCTGAAATGTATTCATTACTTCAATGAGCTGTTTCTGCCTTAAATGAATACATTGTTTAAATTAATGCATTGCTAGCTAACTGTGAGATTTGTACCACCAGTGAATGAATGTTGTGATATACACTCTAAAAAATGCTGGGTTAAAAACAACCCAAGTTGGGTTGAAAATGGACAAACCCAGCGATTGGGTTGTTTTAACCCAGCGGCTGGGTTAAATGTTTGCCCAACCTGCTGGGTAGTTTTATTTAACCCAAATATTGTTTAAAAATTACTGTATTTCTTGCTTAAAATGAACCCAAAATATGTTGGAAATTAACATTTAATTAATATGTTTAATAAACAAACATTTATTAATACTTTTTTTGAATAATATTTAAACAATAAACATTTATTAAATTGCTTATTAATAAATGCTCATCTTTTTGATTATTATTGTTGCCTCTAGTAATTATGAGTCTGATTTTTAATTTCCAACCTATTTTGGGTTCATTTTAAGCCAGACATATAGTAATTTGTAAACAATTGTTGGGTTAAATAAAACTACCCAGCAGGTTGGGCAAACATTTAACCCAACTGCTGGGTCAAAACAACCCAATCGCTGGGTTTGTCCATTTTCAACCCAACTTGGGTTGTTTTTAACCCAGCATTTTTTAGTGTACCACCAGTGAATGAATGTTGTGATATAGTAATCATTATGGTGTCAAAATCATCCACATAAGAGAGCTTCTTCATTATCAGAAGGAAACAAGAAAACCTTTATAATGTGACAATTTTTGTGTATCTAGTGCACTCTAAAAAATGCTGGGTTAAAAACAACCCAAGTTGGGTTGAAAATGGACAAACACAGCAATTGGGTTGTTTTAACCCAGTGGTTGGGTTAAATGTTTGCCCAACGTGCTGGGTAGTTTTATTTAACTCAACTGTTGTATAAAAATTACTGTATTTCTTGCTTAAAATGAACCCAAAATATGCTGGAAATTAACATGTATTAATATTTTTAATAAATGAGCATTTATTAATAAGATAATGAATAATGAACAATAAACATTTATTAAATTGCTTATTAATAAATGTACACCTTTTGATTATCATTGTTGCCTCTAGTAATTATGAGTCTGATTTTTAATTTCTCACCTATTTTGGATTCATTTTAAGCCAGACATATAGTCATTTTTAATCAGTAGTTGGGTTAAATAAAACTACCCAGCAGGTTGGGCAAACATTTAACCCAACCACTGGGTTAAAACAACCCAATCGCTGGGTTTGTCATTTTCAACCCAACTTGGGTTGTTTTTAACCAAACATTTTTTAGAGTGTGACATCAAAAGTATTTTGAGACGACAAAATATTTGCTGCACAAACTTAAATCTATGACTTCAAACATTACAAAAAAATCTGACATGTAAGATTATTTAAAACAAAATGATGTTATCAAACTTTATTCGGAAAACTATTCATCGATTTTTATCCATTCATATCCATTAAACAAGAGTCTTTTTGCAAGAGCTCATAAAGAGATGATACATTAGGAGAAGAGTATATATGAACAGTGTTTTAGGTGATAAGTAGAAGAAAATAAAGAACTCTGCAGTTTACAAGTACAGTATTTAAAATGGCTGAACAGCATCTCAGCATCATGAGACAGAAATCAAATAGGACGATGTACTTGTGTGTGTCAGCGCTCTGATCATTGAGAAATAGCAGATGGCACTCTTTTTGGTGGGTCTATATTCTCCAGTCGTTTCTTTACACTTTCGTACTCTTTTTGCCACTCCTCCTTAGAGAGAGAGGAAGGACTGACCTCCAGAAACTTGTAGGCATCTTTGGTTTGGAGATTAAAGATGACAGATGCTTTCTTACAGCCTTCACCAAAACTGCTCCAAGCCTGTGGAATTAAAACACATGAAACTTTTAGATGAAACCTTAGTACAGCTGAACAAAATGAGACTGCTATTTAGGAGGGAACAATCCCTTAGATAAAGATATATACAGTACAGTCCAAAAGTTTGGAACCACTAAGATTTTTAATGTTTTTAAAAGAAGTTTCGTCTGCTCACCAAGGCTACATTTATTTAATTAAAAATACAGTAAAAAACAGTAATATTGTGAAATATTATTACAATTTAAAATAACTGTGTACTATTTAAATATATTTGACAAAGTAATTTATTCCTGTGATGCAAAGCTGAATTTTCAGCATCATTACTCCAGTCTTCAGTGTCACATGATCCTTCAGAAATCATTCTAATATGCTGATTTGCTGCTCAATAAACATTTATGATTATTTTCAATGTTGAAAACAGTTGTGTACTTTTTTTTTCAGGATTCCTTGATGAATAGAAAGTTCAAAAGAACAGCATTTATCTGAAATACAAAGCTTCTGTAGCATTATACACTACCGTTCAAAAGTTTGGGGTCAGTAAGAATTTTTATTTTAATTTTTTTGAAAAGAAATGAAAGAAATGAATACTTTTATTCAGCAAGGATGAGTTAAATCAATCAAAAGTGGCAGTAAAGACATTTATAATGTTACAAAAGATTAGATTTCAGATAAACACTGTTCTTTTGAACTTTCTATTCATCAAATAATCCTGAAAAAAAATATTGTACACAAATATTTTGTACAATTGTACACATTAAATGTTTCTTGAGCAGCAGATCAGCATATTAGAATGATTTCTGAAGGATCATGTGACACTGAAGACTGGAGTAATGATGCTGAAAATTCAGCTTTGCATCACAGGAATAAATTACTTTGTCAAATATATTCAAATAGAAAACAGTTATTTTAAATTGTAATAATATTTCACAATATTACTGTTTTTACTGTATTTTTAATTAAATAAATGTAGCCTTGGTGAGCAGACGAAACTTCTTTTAAAAACATTAAAAATCTTAGTGGTTCCAAACTTTTGGACTGTACTGTATATGTTAAAATATCTTACTGGAAATGTTTTTGTAATCATGTAAACATGAATTTTACCTCTTTGGCTGTTTCGATTGATTCTATAAATTCATCTTTTAGTTCGGCAAGGTCTTCAATAAGATCTTCTCCAACAAAGGTCTTTTGTTCCAGGTAGTCCAGCATTACAGCAACCTTCACCCAGAAGTTTTTGAGCTGAATCAGAATTGCCTGAATTTTTGTCAAGCTACTCTGAACATCATTTAGATGGATGGGGTCGGGTATGGAATCTGCAGAGGGGAAATAAATGTTTAGACAAGCCACACGTTCACTCCCTTCTTAAACCTGACTTGAATCTTGGCACAGTCTTAAGCATGACTTTAAACATGACAGTAAACAGACTCACTGTGGTCAAAACTGGCTTTGGCAGCCTTCATCTGCCAATCAATGATCTTGAGTTGGAGCTGCCACTGCTTTTGTTTCAGAGCAGTTTTATCAGCGATTAAGATATTCAATTCAGCTTCAAGAGCCTTCATTCGTGCAACATTTTCAGGATCATGAACAGCATCATAAAATCTTTTAATAATTGGCCCGATGAATGGAATGAGTGAAAAATAGATGCCACAGTTTTGGTTTATGGATCTGGCAAAGTCTTGAATCTCTTGGGTTTTGCTGTTTATCTTTTTCTCAGTTTCAGCAAGCCCTTCTGTGGTTTTTCGGTGTTCAGATTTCAGAGTATTCAGTGATTTTTCAGTCTGCTTCAACTCCTGGTCTTGTACTGTAATCTTTTTATCTGTATCATCTTTTTCCTTGATAACATCACTGGTGGACGATGCTACATCTCTGTTGTGTAATTCATACCTATACAATGTTGAAGAAATGTTGCAGTGAATTTAATATTTATAACATTGGGCTGGTGTAACTAATGTTTAGCTTAAAACATGTTCATACTTTTGCCTGATTATAGCAGCTGCATGTAGAAGAATAATTCAGTTGCTCAAAGTATTTTGAAATGTTTTCATGAGGAAAATGTTCTTACCTTTCCACTATCTTTTCCACTTCAACGATAATGTCTTTGATCCAGACTCGTGCTTTTTCTAGGAATTTGACTGCCAAAATTGCCTTATTTTTCTCCACAGCTTTCACCAACTTGGGAAACAGCGACTGAACGAGGTTATCACTGGTCAAAATACACTGAGAGAAGGAAGAGACACAAGATCAAGTATCTCAGACTTTAAAAACATTAAATCAGTGTGATGGTGATGAAACATTCAGCCTGTAAATCTTTCTGAAATGCTGTTAATAATGCTGCTGCATTAATTGTTCTTATAATTTAAGTTAAAAGTTTAAAACTTTTTATAAAAGTTTTTATAAAAATTTAAGAAATGCATAAAACCAAGACGATGTGTACAAACTTTTTTTTTACCCAAAATGTCAGTTAAAAAACCAAACATTTTTCATGGCTCACATTATGATATTATGACTCGTTATGTATTATGTATTTATTTCCAGTTAAGGGAGAGACTCTCATAACCAATTTAATCTCTAGCTAAAAGACAGAATATATGGCATGCTATATGCTACAGACCCTTCAAGTTTGGTGAATTGACACACATTTCACCTTTTTTTCATTCTTATTAGGTGACAGAGATGAAAATACTAAAATCAAGAGAAACATACTTTAAACATAGTTGCATCAGAGGAGCAAAACAGAAGCTGGGTTTCCACAGCCCGACTCCGGATGGTTCTCTCCAGGTTGGGGAAGTTGGCCAGGCACAGGTAAGAGAGATGGTAGAGAAGGGCTGTTTTTTTGGCAGCAGGGAGAAGCTCTTGTACAAACTTTGGGCTCCATTGGGTCACAGCCACTGGTGGGAAAAACATTCTATTAAAGACTGAAAAGATCACATTGATGGCTGGTATTGTTTTCAAATCTGTTTGATGAAATAAGCTAATACTTGCTTTTGCTATCAGCCATCCTTAGTAGGTTTACACAAAAATGTTGTGCAATGAGTTCTCTTACAATGTACTGAAAGCAGAACAGTTTTGTTTGGTTTAAAACATGTTTCAGAAAATACAATATATAACTGGAAGGATATCTGAAAATAATTATAAAAATGTTAAATGAAACTGACTTACCTTTGTTTTAGTAAGAGATAGCGAGAACGAGGTATCTGGTGCTTTTATACTATAAAGGTAGGCTATGTCCACTCCGCCCTCAGAGAGAATGACTTCCAAAAAAAACATGAGATAATTGAGTGTGATTGAGTTAACTGGAATTGAACCAAAATTGTCCAAACATGCAAATTGGTTGATAACATAACTGCAATAAAGTAGCCCATATTTAACATTCACTTGTTTAAGTGCCATGGGAGTCAAACTATCGCTATTATATTTTTCTTATACTGATCATGTTAATTTCTTGCCATCTCTTGGAATATCTGAAAGCCAGTTTTTTTCTAATATCTGTCATTATTAGCTGAAAATATTTTACACATGGGTAAAACTACTTTTAAGAAGGTCTAGCTTATATTTTAAAGCTCTTTCTAACTTGTACTCGGCCTTAAAAACAACAGTCCTTGTAAGTGTTTAATTAATGCATTTATTACAATAAGGATTTAATTAGCCTACAAGTAAGGCTTTTGATGGCTCCTCTTTACCATGCTTAGGACAATGTAAAATTTTTCTTTCTTTTTTATCTATAGCATTTGTAATGAAAAATAGCATTGGTTAGAAAATATAGCTACAACATGCCTCAGTTGTAATACAAAACTTTAGTGATACATTTATTCTTTTAACAGATCAATTATACATTCTACAACTAGTCTAAATTAACCACAATAAATACAATAGTATGTGATAAATTCTAGTAAATGTAGTCTTCATGAATTTAAAAAGCTTGCAGGATGATATTTTCTCCTTTTTTCATCAGTCATTTTAGTGGCTGTTTTAGATCATGTTCGACTTTCTCCATAGCATTTTACTATATTCTCAATAGACTTCAAATGGGTCGCACATTTTATCATCGGTGTCACATAGAAACAGCTCATTCAAATCACCCCTATGGTGATTCGGGCGCCGTTCATGCAAAATTAAACAACTGGGCTTCAGTCACAGTTATATTGCGCAAACAATTGATCCGTTCCAGGGCTGGAGTGGGACTCATTTTCAGCCCTAGTGTTTCATGCCTTAGACTGGCCCACTTTAGTTCACGACTGACTATATTAAAATAACATTATTGAAACCTCAGTAGGCCTATATAAGTCTTCAATAGTGCGCTGTTCTCTACAGCCTTGTAATTCATTGTATTTTTCAAAAATATCATAATTTCCAAATCAGTGCAAATACAGTAGCCTAAGTGTTGCTTCACAGTGAAGATTTATTAGAAGAGTTAATAACAGTATTCTTTACAACAACACAATGTAATGTTTAACAGTGTCGAAATCTATTTTCTGTAAGAATTAGTGTTCATAAATAAAAATCCAAAACTTAAAATCTAAAATCTAATAAATACATAGATAAAAAAAGTTTGTAATAAAACGTATTGCACTTTCTAATGACACTATCATCTCTTTCTCCTTTGCATAAGTCAAGGAATCAGCTGCTTTACAACTTCAAATATTTTTCACAAATATGAGAACATTAGTTAAAGGGTAAATCTCCAACACTATTCTTTAAAGTGTTACATACAGAGGAGGTCGGAGACACAGGTACAGTTTACGATGTTTATTGAGACTACCAGAGCAGTGAGCAGGTGAGTGAAAGCAGATGTAGTTCTTAGACAGATGATATATCAAGACAGTGATACTTGACTTGATCTTCACTCCAGGTTCGATGAAGGCAGACATACGTGGAGCAGACGCTACACAGAGACACTCACGGAGGACTGGAAAACACAGAGGATCTAGGAGACACACTGGAGACAGGTAAGTAGTCCGTAAGGTAAGCATTCAGGTTAGTATTCATTAACGAGACCGGACAATGACTGAGTGACTGTGAGTGTCTTTTATAGTGCTGCTGATTGGACTGGTGATGAGTGTCAGGTGCATGTGATCAGTACTCTGGTGAGGGAGTGCGACGCGATTGGCGATGTCAGTCGGAATCTGTCAACCACAACCATTATGCAGGTATGTCCATTGGAGACAGGGAGATCTGTGACGAAATCCACGCCTAAATGTGACAACGGGCGAGTTGGAATGGCCAGAGGCTGTAGCTTTCCGGAGGGAAGATGACGGGGGCTCTTAGATATGGCACATTCCCTGCACCCCTTAACATACCTCCTGACATCCGCTGCCATGTTGGGCCACCAGAAGCGCTGTTTTAGCAGCGAGAGGGTTTCATTAACCCCTGGGTGGCCAGTGCCCAGCGACGCGTGAGAGGAGTGGATGATGGGAATGCGTTGTGTCCGTGGGATGTAAAGCAAACCTGGGGGGCAACCCGGCGGAGTGTTGGTGGAGGCATTGGACTCGGGCAGTGTTTCTTCTGACCAGGTTATGGGACTGACAATGAGACTTTCTGGAAGAATGGACTCAGGATCTTCAGAACTTTCCTCGGGACTGTGGATACGTGATAGAGCATCGGCTTTGACATTCTTGGAACCAGGACGGTAGGAAATGGTGAAGCTGAATCGCGTAAAGAACAATGCCCATCTTGCATGATGTGGATTCAATCTTTTTGCCTCACGCAGGTACTCCAAATTCTTATGATCGGTTAACACCAGAAAGGGATGACGGGCTCCTTCGAGCCAATGCCTCCACTCCTCCAGGGCGAGCTTGATGGCAAGTAGCTCCCGGTTGCCGATGTCATAATTAATCTCCACCGGGTTGAGTTTGTGGGAGAAGAAGGCACATGGATGGAGTCTACTTGGTTTCCCCTGCTGCTGGGACAGGACCGCTCCCACTCCTGTGGTGGATGCATCGACCTCAATCATGAAGGGAAGTTCAGGATCAGGATGAACAAGGAGGGGAGCGGTCGTAAAGGCGGTCTTGAGGTCCTCGAAGGCCTTCTTTGCTGCAGGGTTCCAGGACAGAGACTTGGGCTTGCCACAGAGTAGGTTGGTGAGTGGAGAAGTGATGGTACTGTAACTCTTGATGAATCTTCGATAGAAATTGGCAAATCCTAGGAATCTTTGCAGTTCTTTGACAGTTGTGGGAAGGGGCCAATCCTTTATTGCTGATACCTTCCTCTCGTCCATGCGGACGCCACTGTGGTCGATGTTGTATCCCAAGAACTGCACTGAGGGCTGATGGAACGTACATTTTTCTGCTTTCAGGAACAGGTTGAAGTCCCTCAGGCATTGGAAGACCTCCGCAACGTGTTGGCGATGTTCGGCCAGGCTCCGGGAGTAGATAAGAATGTCATCTATGTAGACGATCACGAACCTGTGCAGGAACTCCTGGAGCACCTCGTGCATAAAGTCCTGAAATACGGAGGGGGTGTTAACGAGTCCATACGGCATGACACAATATTCATAGTGTCCAGTAGGGGTCACAAAAGCCGTCTTCCATTCGTCCCCCTCACGTATTCGGATGAGGTTGTATGCGCTGCGGAGGTCCAACTTGGTGAACACAGTGGCGCCGCGGAGATGTTCCAGTGCAGATGGGATGAGAGGAAGTGGATATCTGAACTTGACTGTTATCTTGTTGAGTGATCTGTAATCTATGCAAGGCCGCAAGCCTCCATCCTTCTTGGTGACAAAGAAGAAGCTGGATGCAGCAGGGGAAGTAGACGGGCGGATGTAGCCTTGCGATAGCGCCTCAGTGATGTATTCTTCCATGGCCTTCTCCACTGGGATGGACAGGGAATAGATTTTCCCTCTGGGCACTGGCTCACAGGGGATAAGATCTGTGGCACAGTCCCATGGCCGATCGGGAGGCAGCTTGGAGGCCTTCTTCGGACAGAAGACGTCACTGAAGTGGGAGTAACAGTCAGGAATATCAATGGATCTTTTTTCCAATGGACTCTCAATAGATGTAACACAGACTTGGATCTTCTTTGAGTTAGGATTCCTTGGAACAGGACTGGAAACTTGACTTGGAACTTGACTTGGAACTTGACTTGGAACTGGAATTACCGGGAAACATCCAAGAAAACATTGATTACCCCACTTTAGGACGTCTCCTGTCCGCCAGGAGATGATGGGATTGTGCTGCTCTAACCATGGGCGCCCCAGAATCACGTCAGATGTTGAATCCTCCAGAACCAGCAGATGAATCTCCTCCTGATGTAGCATGCCAATCTGTAGGTGCAGAGGACCCACCATGTGACGTACTTGACAGAGAGAACGACCAGTTACTGCATGGATCTGGTAGACTTTTGGCGAACTGACGGTCTTGAGGTTAAGCTGGCTACAGAGGGCTCCGGGGATGAAATTTCCAGCTAACCCAGAGTCGATGAAGGCATTGACTGGAATACAAACATCAACAGCAGTAAGGTTGGCGATAATAGTGAGTGGATTTTGATGATTTAACACAGGAAGGATGACACTCACCATAGATTGCACTGGACGAGTGGGGCATTCAGCTCTGAAATGCCCAGGAAGACCACAATACAAACAGAGACCCTGGGTCAGCCTCCTCTGTCACTCAGCTGGTGAAAGACGTGATCTGTCGATCTGCATCTCATGGCTGGCTGGTTCTGGGGAGCTGACGGATTCGGGCTGGTGGAGGAAGGATGGAAATAGTTGCTGGTTTTGGTGCTCTTCGATGCACAGCTGCATACGAGTGGCAAATCTTATGGAGAGTTGGATGAACTTCTCGAGCCCGATGGTATCCTCGTATGCAGCGAGATGCAACCGCACATGTGGATCCAAACCCTGACGATATCTGGAGATGAGGGCTTGCTCGTTCCAACCACTTGCTGCCGCTAGGGTTCTGAACTGTAAAGCATAATCAGAGACAGATAAAGCACCTTGCTTCAAATTGCACAGTCTCTCACCTACGGAGGAGTCCCATGAAGGCTTTCCAAAAACTTCCTTGAAGTGATTGATAAAGCTTGAGAGTGATTGCACGACGGGACTGTCTTGAGTCCAAAGGGGTTCCGCCCAGCGGAGTGCTTTACCGTCCAATTGCTGAATCATAAAAGCGACCTTCGCTTTATCGTCAGGGTGCAGGTGCGGTTGCATCTCCAAAACCAGCGAACATTGCAGGATGAATCCGTTGCAATCCTCCGCCGAGCCAGAGAAGGGCGGCGGTTTGGCCAAGGGACTGGCAATCACAGACGGCGAAGAAGATGCTGCGTGGAATGCGGAAGTGTTCGCTGGTGGTGCTGGCGTGGATGAACTGGTGAGAGTGCGACGAAGTGCTGTAACCAGGTCCTGGAATGGATCTGCAGTGCTCATCGTGGCTTCTCAGCGGTGTTGGTATTGTTTCGTTTGACGTTACCATGATGGAGATCAGTGTTTGCTTTAGTTAAGCTTTTGACGCTTGCATTTATTATGGGGGAAAAAAGCCAAAAGAAAATGTGATTAGATGATGTTGGCTGTTTATTAATGGTCACAATCGTCATTTAATGTCCTGGTTTACTAGTCTTACTCAGAGTATAATCTATAGTTATATTTGGGTGATGTTGTATATTTTTAGAATGAGATTCAATAGTGTTATGGCAACAAGAAAATACAAAGGATTTTGAAAACAGTTCGAGCTCAAAACATTTTAAAGTTCTATGTCATTCAGACCCACACAGACACTGCAAGAATTGCTGTATGAATCTCAAAAATGGTGACGATCAAAAGCTTCATGCTGCAATGCATGGTGGGCACCAGCATAGTACAAGACTCATCCATGACTCCCAGAATGCATTGCAGCACAAATAAATTATGCAGCTGAATTGTCTGGTTATTTTCTCTAGTTCTTACTATTTACTTTTTTTGCTGTTGTTTTTATGTCGACAATTAGTAGTGTGTTTTATGATGTTCAGAGTTGATCTTTCATCTTTTTTGCTAATTGTCACCATTGTTGAGATTCATATGCTGATTCTTGATGTCTGGTTTCTGCCGTTGATCCAACCTTTTTTTATAAATGATGAGTTTAAAGATTTTTCATAACTGATTGCTCAGCAGTGCTTGGTCTTTTGCTGTAGTCGGTGGTAATGTAAAATTAAGGTGTATTAATATAACAAAGTTTTGATAAGTGATACATACACTGGATGAGTTCAGTGAGCACCTGACCACATCTTTTTCTTGGCTTTTAAGATACATTTGTCATAACAAATGTATCTTAAAGAACACACAGTTACAGCAGGCAAAGAAAAACTAATGTTAAAAGTCAAGGGTCAAGAGCACAACTAAAGCAAACGCTGACCTCCATCATGGTAACATCAAACGAAACAACATCTAAACTTCTGTTCATTCTCAATAAGAAATTCTGTAGATGTAAAACACTGTTCATAGTGTGCCCACATATGTGTTCCTTTAAAACCAAGGATTTTGCTGTGGGGTTAAAAGGGTTAAAGTTGTAAGAAAAAAATAAATAAAAACAGTGAAACGTAATTTAAAAGTAATAAACTGTAAATTCAATTATGGCAACAAACTGTAAAATAACAGTACTTTACTGCCAACCCTACTACCAGTAGATTACCGTAAAATCAAGGAAAAACAGCAATTTAATGTAAAACATAACAGTCTACTAATGCCCGTTGTCATTTACTATATGAAACAAGCTCATTTGACTGAAATATTAGTGAAAGTTAATAGAAAAAAAGTTATGCAAAGTCAATAACTGATAAGAAGAGTAAATATTAAACTGAAGTGTTTTTTATGTGTTTTTGCACAAGATGATATAGGAGAGATCTATTAGTTTAATTAATTAGTTTTGTGAGATTATCATTGTGCTGGAGAGTAGAGCCTGTGCTTCAGTCAGTGATGATCCAGAAACACTGATGTTCTGCTGCATGTTGCTTTATTTAAAGACAGTAACTGTGTAGTTGTTGATGCAGTGTCAATATCTTTGTTAAGTACTTTAGCACATACATGTGTGATATTGCTAGTTAATGACAAACTGCAAAGATTTGCAATAAAGTCATGTTTTGGATTATTTCACAGTTTTATATTTAAAATATTCCCATTTCAGTGGATTCAAATGAAATAAGTTCACAGTGCTAACTGTATATACGGTGCTCAGCGTAAATGTGTACACCCCCTTTGAAAGGTAACATTTTAAACAATATCTCCATGAACACAAAAACAATTTCCAAATGTTGACAAGAAAAATTATGGTGATGCAAAAATGAGTACAGCCTGCTGAAAGTCTATGGAGCAAAGCTAAATTTTAGACTACAAATGTCTAATTTAACAAGAATTCAATGACAGGTGAGTCTAATTATTAATTACACAGGTGTCCAGCAGACAGTTGACTATAAAAGAGTGTTAAAACCCCAATTCTTACAGTCAGCAATGGCACCACATGGAAGAGAAATGTCACAAGACCTGAGAAAGAAAATAATTTCTTTACACCAGAAAGGTGAAGGCTACGAGAAGATACTTATCAGTCAGAATACTGTAGCAAAAGTGGTACAAAAATTTAAAAAAAAACTGCAACCATCTTACAAAGACGTCCAGGTCATCCACGGAAGTTAACACTTCAACAGGAGCATCTTCTGATGAGAAGGGTTGAAGAAAATCAGCATTCAAGTTCACTACAGTTATCTAAAGAAGTAGTAAGCCAAACTGGGGTGACTATTTCCCGTGACACAATACGGCGTACACTGCAGAGGAATGACATGCATGGGTGGCGTCCACGAAAGAAGCCTCTCATAAAGCCCAGGCACAAAAAAGCCCGTCTAGAGTTTGCCAGGGCCCATGCTGACAAAGATGAAGACTACTGGGACTCTATACTCTGGAGTGATGAGACCAAGATAAATGTTTTTGGAACTGATGGCTTCAAAACTGTATGGCGTCGCAAAGGAGAGGAATACAAAGAAAAATGCATGATGCCCACAGTGAAACATGGTGGTGGCAGTGTCCTTATGTGGGGCTGCAGGAGTGCTGCTGGTGTCGAGCTCCATTTCACTGATGCCATCATGAATTCACAGATGTACTGCTCTATACTGAAAGAGAAGATGCTACCATCACTCCGTGCCCTTGGTCGTCGTGCACTTTTCCGACATGACAATAATCTTAAACACACATCTAAGGCCACTGTTGGATTTCTGAAGAAGAACAGGGTGAAAGTGATTCAGTGGCTCCTGATCTGAACCCAATCGAACACGTGGGGAATTCTGAAGAGACAAGTTGAGCATCACTCTCCATCCAGCATCCAGTCTCTAAAAGAGGTCATTCTTGAAGAATGGAAAAAGATAGATGTTGCAAAATGTTGCCAACTTGTTCATTCCATGCCTAGCAGACTTGGTGCTGTCATTAAAAATCATGGAGGCCATACAAAGTACTAGATGTAGTAGTTTTTGTTGTGGGGTGTACTCATTTTTACATCACCCTAATTTGAGTAAAACTGAAAAATGTGTAATATTATTAACCATACTTTCACGTTATAAGTTAAACAGTTAAGTTAAATTTAGTCTTGTCAACATTTTGGAAATTGTTTTGTGTTCATTGAGATATTGTTTAAAATGTTACTTTTCAAAAGGGGTGTACTCATTTACGCTGAGCACTGTAAATACTACTTTTTAAACTTTAACTGTTTGAAGCAATCATTTTTTAAATGAAATGAGTTACCTTCCATTGTATTATTACAGTAACATAATTTAAAAAAGGAAAGTTAACAGTAGGACAGCTGTAAGTTAACAGTAAATGACTGGCAACTTTGTTTATCACAGTGTCATTGTCCAAAGACATGAGAAATTATTTTTCAGTGCACAAGTTTCTTCTGGATTAAAGTGCTCCTGAGCCTGTTTTTATTTTTTATTTTTATGAATTTCACTGTTGAGAAGCTTCTCTCACAGGCTACTTGTGTGATGGACAGTGTTAATAGCAACTTGTAGGAGAGTCAAATCACATGGTATTAATCAGTTAAAATATTGTACTAAGACAGGAAGAGATGAACACAAATTACAGTTTTTACAGGAGGAACGTTTTGCTCTCTAGTTCGACATCCTGCTGTTCCATGGAAGGATCCTCATCACTTAGCTGTCCTGACAATGTAACCCTCCAAAGGGGACATTTTTAGTCTGTCCCACTGAGAAGCAAGGCTGTACAGTTCACCACATAATGTGCCAACTACAGCCCTGCTGTCAAACCTAAGCAGACATTTGCTTATTTCTTCTAGAGCTGAGCTGGGGAGTCCATTTTCCCTCACATGAGCAGAGTTTTGCATTAGCAGAAAACCTCCTAAGGATACTCCCTGTTACTGTCTACAATGATATTGTAAGTATTTTGAAAGGGGGGATGTAAGCTCTAGAATGCGAAGGAAAAGTTGAGCAGGGAGCACTGTATCATACTTCAAAAGGCCTTCTATGAATCCCTTTCACCTAGTTGGCCCTACTGTGCACAGTTGTATTTCATGAATGACATCTGTTACATATCTAAGTATATTTGAACACTGGTCTTTGGAGCTGGTATCTTGAGTTGTGTCAATTTTGATTGAAAGCATGCCAGCTTGTCTCACTTCTTCTGCTATAGTCACCTTTATCAGTTGGCTGATGACATCCACAACTTTTTTAAATGTTTCTTTTGACAGAAGAGTAATTAGAGCACCTCAGCCACCAGTTTCATGCTGCTTTTAGCTGTTTTCAATGCAAATGTTTTAAAATACTGTTGGAAGCAAATGTCATATCTAGTCAAAAGTAGAATCAACATCAGGACGTTAACATGATTAACAGCAATGTTTTCTAAGCTATAACCTGCCTCTTCTTTATCTCCCCGTAGCTAAGCCCATATTTGCCTATGACTTTAATAATGTCCACTATGCGCTCCATCATTTCTTTTTCACTTGCCTTTTATATTTTCAGAAAGAACGCATCTGCACTATCTCTGTGTGTCTTATTTTTTTATGTTCCACTATCCTTTGGTGAAAGTGTTCCCAGTCTTTCATGCCTCCCTTTATGAAAGGGTCATCACTTACCAAAGGTGCAAATGCCAAACAAACAGAACAGTACAGAGACTGTTTTTTTTTTTGTTTTGCTTTTTCACAGTAAGCCAGCCATTTGCACTTTGTTCCCTCTTTGCTATTGAAAACCTTTGGTATAGGAACATTTGGGTTTTGTTGAGGATGATGAGAAAAAAATGTATGTACCCACGTAGAAGGCGACATTCTCAGGACCTTGTGCAACGTTCATAAAAATTCTCTAAAGGTGAAGAAAATTCCGAACCTTTACAGAACATTAGGGACGTTCCTAAAACGTCCTCTTTTGGTAATGAAAGTGCTGCAGTTCAAGGTTCCTTATACGACTTTAGGGGGACGTTCCATTTTGGTTATTTTATGGTCATGTGAGAACGTTACAAAGAGGACATTTGGGACATTAACAGAACGTTCCTACATGGTCCTCTGTTGGTCATTTAATAACTTTCTGATATGAGTTTAGGGGGACGTTCTATTTTTATTTTTTTATGGTTGAGCGAGAACGTTACAAGAAGGACATTTTGGAGGTTAACAGAAGGTCCTGTAGTAATAGTCCCCTAAACATTCCCAGAACGTCCTGAATGTTCCCTGAAGGTCCACCAAATAAAGTTCCCCCCCAAATAAATTATGGTTACCTAAAGGTTCAGAGAACGCCCTGAATGTTCTGTGAAGATCTGCCAAATAACATCCCACAACCCTTAAAAGAACTCCACATCGTAACTGTCTGGAAACGTACTGGGAACGTTACTAGGCAACGTCCTTAACACCAGTGGGACGTTCTGAGAATGTTCTGGGAATGTAAATCAGGCCTTTTCTAACACAACATGCAACACAACTCCTCGTCCAAGCCCTGGTCATTTCTAGGCTTGATTACTGCAATGCTCTTCTGGCTGGACTGCCATCATGCACAATCAAACCTCTACAATTGATTCAGAACACTGCAGCACGTCTCGTCTTTAACGACCCCAAAAGAGCCCACGTCACGCCTCTCTTCATCTCTCTGCACTGGCTACCACTTGCTGCTCGCATCAAATTCAAGTTGACACTTGCTTACAGATCTACCACAGGCTCAGCACCCCCCTACTTCCACTCACTCTTACGAGTCTATACTCCTACCAGAAGCCTACGCTCATTAAAGGAGCAAAGGCTTGTGGTACCATCACAGAGAGGCACAAAATCACATTCTCGTTCACTGCTCCTTGCTGGTGGAACGATCTTCCTGCCTTCATCCGGTATGCAGAATCCCTGGCAATATTCAAAAGACAGCTGAAAACTCATCTCTTTCATGAGCACTTAACCACATCTTAAAAAAAAAAACTATCCTATCCTAAAAGCGTCTGCCAAATGAATAAATGTAAATGTAAAATTTCTAGAGGGGTATATCCTGTTTAAAAACTCTGGGCATCGAGGTTATGAGTTTCTGGAATTTCTGAAATTTGGTCCCATTCTTGCCTGATATTGGTTTCCAGCTGCTGAAGAGTTCGTGGATGTATTTTTCTCTATAGGTGAAATATCTGCACTGCAGGCAGGCCAATTCAGCACCCGGACTCTTCTACGACAAAGCCATGCTGTTGTAATAGCTGCAGTATATGGTTTTGCATTGTCCTGCTGAAATACACAAGGCCTGAAATAGTCATCGTCTGGAGGGGAGCATATGTTGCTCTAAAACCTTTATATACCTTTCAGCATTCATAGTGCCTTCCAAAACATGCAAGCTGTCCATACCGTATGCACTTATGCACCCCCATACCATCAGAGATGCTGGCTTTTGAACTGAACGCTGATAACACGCTGGAAGGTCTCCCTCCTCTTTAGCCTGGAGGACACGGCGTCTGTGATTTCCAACAAGAATGTCAAATTTGGACTCGTCTGACCATACTTTTCCACTTTGAAACAGTCCATTTTAAATGAGCCTTGGCCCACAGGACACAACGGCGCTTCTGGACCATGTTCACATATGGCTTCCTTTTTGCATGATAAAGCTTTAGTTGGCATCTGCAGATGGCACGGCGGTTTCTGTTTACCGACAGTGGTTTCTGGAAGTATTCCTTGGCCCATTTAGTAATGTCATTGACACAATCATGCCGATGACTGATGCAGTGTCTTCTGAGGGCCCGAAGACCACGGGCATTCAATAAAGGTCTTCGGCCTTGTCCCTTATGCACAGAGATTTCTCCAGTTTCTCTGAATCTTTTGATGATGTTATGCAGTGTAGATGATGAGATTTGCAAAGCCTTTGCAATTTGATGTTGAGGAACATTTTTTTTAAAGTATTCCACAATCTTTTTACGCACTCTTTCAGAGCTCTGCCCATCTTTACTTCTGAGAGACTCTGCCTCTCTAAGACATCCCTTTTATAGCTAACTATGTGACAGACCTGATATCAGTTAACTTAATTAGTTGCTAGATGTTCTCCCAGCTAAATCTTTTCAAGATTTCTTGCTTTTTCAGCCATTTGTTGCCCCCGTGCCAACTTTTTGAGACCTGTAGTAGGCATCAAATTTGAAATGAGCTCATTTAGTGGATAAAAGTGTAACATTTCTCCATTTAAACATTTGTTATGTTATCTATGTTCTACTATGAATAAAGTTTTAAGTTTTAAGTTTTCATTTTATTCAAATAAAAAAAAAAACATCCCAACATTTATGGAATTCGGGTTCTATATATCAAGTACAATACGATCAGCAACAAAAGCATAGTGTCATGAATACGGCTCCCGCGGCTCTTCCTCCCGGCCGCCGGAGGGAGCCGTCACCGGAATATTGACATGTTCCCATCTGGACTACATTACCCATAGGCCCTCATTCCTGGGACTGATTGCACACACACCTGCACGGCATTACACTCACACTATAAAACACTCACACACACATCCATACACCGCGAAGTCTTGATTTGCCTTGGTGATCACTTCTGAGCGTTTTCTTGTACACTGTTATCTTGTTACCGATTGGACTGCCTTGCTTCTGTGAACCTCTGCCGCCAGCCTTGACCCTTGCCTGTTTCCTGGACTGTGTTTGCCTGCCGCCTGCCACGACCTCTGCCTGTAGTAAGACCCTGTTTCCTTGCCGCCTGTCTCGACCTAAGCCTGTCCCTGTTTACGCTACTGTCTTGCCCCTGTTTGTACGGTGCTGTGTTGTCATAATAAAGACGCTGCAAATGGATCCTCACGCTGTTGACCCATCATTACACATAGCATCATTATATATAGCAGACAACAGTCCACAAGTTCTCCTGGGAAGTAGATGTACAAAATTAGTCTTGTCAGTCTTATGATCATCCAGTAGCAAGATGAGAGAGAAAGAAAAACAGTCAGTGCCCATTTTGAATTCAGTGAGTCCATGTACTCATAAAATGTTTTAATGTGAACATCCTTTGGTTTAAAGAAGTACATGGGTAAAAACTGTATGCTAAAACACGTTTCGGTAGTGATATGAAAATGCGGGACGCATTTTGTTATTACATAAAGTTTCATGATTTAAAAATATTTTTTTAACTTCACTTAAAAAAAAATCCGAAATAGCAATGAAAAAAATTTAAAAAATGATTTCAATATAATTTTCACAAGTTGAAATATAGGGGTTAGGTTTCAGGACAACCTCCCAATTGAAAGTACCCAATAAATGATGATTTTATATATATTAATCTTACTGATATTTGAAATTTTATTGTGGGATTCAATAGATAATAGAAAGGATCTTAATAAACATGTAAAATTTGAATACTTGCTTTTTAAATGGGATTTTGGTTGTGGGACAGCAGTTTGCACAAATTCTGTAGAATGGCCCAAATCATAAAGAAAGGTACAGTCAT
This sequence comes from Anabarilius grahami, assembly GCA_003731715.1. NCBI lineage: Eukaryota > Metazoa > Chordata > Actinopteri > Cypriniformes > Xenocyprididae > Anabarilius > Anabarilius grahami. The sequence goes on from RJVU01071319.1 coordinate 3,610,901, forward strand.
TTAAGCTGTTTTCAAAGAAGTTTATTGAAATAAATATTTCTAAATTTTATAAAGTCAACCGTTTATAATGCTAGCCTACAATCTGGACTTTCTGAAGTCTGTCCGATCTCATCAGGTCGTTCCAACACGATTCCAGACGTCAGTAATTTAACAGTAGTGTTCAGAGTCACATGTCCATCCTTCCACGTGCTGGAAGAACATTGAATCACTCTCAGGTGAGCAGGAAGTACAGTGCTTCAGTCGACACACATTCTCTAAAACAGCCGCAGCCTCTCGCCGCGGAAGATTCTCAGTGCAGCATGCAGATAAAATGTGCACAATGTTAAATTTGTTTTTATTATATATATATATATATAATTGATTAATCACATCTAACATTAGTTTNATTAACAGTTATTCACATGTTTCTTTAAAAAAATTAAAAGGAAAAAAGAATCAGTTTTTCCTCTAGTTTTTCTTCTTTCTATTTTCTGCATTTCAAAGCATGCCAAGGAAATGCGTTTCTGCATAGTGTCGGCTATAGGGATGCCAAGAATAAAGACTTCCTTATGTACAGCAAAATCGGGAAGGAGAAAAATAGCAATCCAGTGTAAACGAATTACCAAAATAAATTAAAACTCAAGAGAGATTAAAAAAATATGTACATACATGATGTCCTTCATGATTTCAAACTGACGTATTGGTAAAACCTGTTTAATAATCACTCTAGTTCAGGTGGATTTGGGTGCGTTTGGCCTGTTCTGAGTTATCTGTGTCTAAAGTTGATGGCAGAAGTGCCCTTGGCTTCAAATCCCTGTAAATAGACATAAAGAGAGCAGAGATCCTCTTTAGTGTCGAGAGAGACGGTGTAAAGGCTGCCCACACTACAAGATTGATCAAATCTTATCAGATTTTCAGAATGTGAGAGACTACCAACATTTCACTTAAAATGGGCCTCGTAACAGACAGAGCCTCCGCTTGCGCTCGAAAAATAACCCCGCCATCACGCCACACACACACCAGGGGTGGAAATTAAAGGGGGCTTAATAAATTAATAAAAATGCTTCCAAAAACCAAGATATGGTTCAAATAAAGTCTCCGAGCACACAAGTCTCCAAAGTCACACAAGCAAAAGCGCTGTTTTCCCGAATATCAGCACATTTGCAAATGTGATACTTATTTTAAGCAAGAAAAGACAAAACATTGTATATTTTTCCTCTCTTTTGCAAATGAAAATAGAGTTTCAGTTTCGTTATCACCTGTTTTGAACAAATCATTCTAATTAATGACTCGATGACTCACTCTTTCTGTTTTGTCCCTGAATGAATCAGCCGTTTTGAACGAATTGTTCTAATGAATGCCTCGACGACTCACTCGTTCTGTTTTGTCCCTGAATGAATCAGCCGTTTTGAATGAATCGTTCTAATTAATGACTCACTCATTCTGTTTTGTCCCTAAATGAATCAGCCATTTTGAATGAATCGTTCTAATGAATGACTTGACGAGTTGCTCATTCTGTTTTGTCCCTGAACGAATCAGCCGTTTTAAACAAATCATTTTAATGAATGACTCGAAGACTCGCTTATTCTGTTTTGTCCCTGAATGAATCAGCTGTTTTGAACAAATCGTTCTAATTAATGACTCGATGACTCACTCATTCTGTTTTGTCCCTGAATGAATCAGCCGTTTTGAACAAATCGTTCTAACGAATGACTCGGCGACTCACTCATTCTGTTTTGTCCCTGAATGAATCAGCCATTTTGAACAAATCGTTCTAATTAATGACTCGATGACTCACTCATTCTGTTTTGTCCCTGAATGAATCAGCCGTTTTGAACAAATCGCTCTAACGAATGACTCGGCGACTCACTCATTCTGTTTTGTCCCTGAATGAATCAGCCGTTTTGAATGAATCAGCCGTTTTGAATGAATCGTCCTAAAGAATGACTTGATGACTTGCTCATTCTGTTTTGTCCCTGAATGAATCAGCCGTTTTGAACAAATCGTTCTAACGAATGACTCGGCGACTCACTCATTCTGTTTTGTCCCTGAATGAATCAGCCATTTTGAACAAATCGTTCTAACGAATGACTCGGCGACTCGCTCATTCTGTTTTGTCCCTGAATGAATCAGCCGTTTTGAATGAATTGTTTGAGTGAATGATTCAACGACTCACTCATTAAGACAATGATTTGCCACCACCTACTGGCGGTTGTAGTATAATTGAAATGCTGTTTTTGTTTTCGGTCATGATTTTAACAATAGTTCTGATTAAAGAGATAGAAAAACATTATAAATAGTCTATTAAGAGCGAAATATGAGATAACATTGTAAATATAACAGACATGAAGTATGAAGTAACAGACTTTTTTCCTCTGGGGAGCGATAATAGAAACTGTGATAATAGTGTTTGGACTGCTTTTTAACAGAAAATTTGCGGTGAAAAAAAGAAAAAGGTTCGGATGATATGCTTCCGTTGGCTCGCTTTCTGATTGGATATTGTTTTGTTCGATGTGACAATCTACAGAGCGCTGCGCGTTTGTCCTCGGGGTTCATCCCACACAACAGGATTTCTGATTGTAAATATTCAATATTTATTATGATTTTAGATCAATGCGGCCCTGACATTCTTCTGCGCAGATTCACTGACTCTTAACACAGGAAAATCTGATAAGATCATCTGCAGAACCATCAAGATAATCAGGACTTTTTAGGATTGTCGGAAGGGGAGAATTGGGCTCAAAATCGTCCTGATTATCTTGTAGTGTTTGGGTGCCTTAAAGTGCACAGCGGTACACCGAACATCAAGAGAAACACACGACAGGACACATTATACACACACAAAACCATTTCAGCAGGACCATTTTCATCGAAAAGTGCCATAAACATCAACATAACAACATCATACATGATAGAACGAAACACAATAATGTTGTTATATAAGCTCCATCTGAACATTAGACAATGAAGCCGTGTTTTGTGAATAAAGCATGCCCAATTTCTCCGCTCACAGTCACCTGACACAGATTAAGAGCAATCCTGGATTACAAACAAACAAACAAACATTGACGAAATGAACTAAAAATAAATGAAAAAACACAATCTTACAAACAGAAATACTACAGCCGTGTGAGGGTGAATCTCACAACACTTTTAAAAATGATTTATTTTTTTGACATTTTTATGACCAATTTCCCCCAAAATTATTTGTACTGAAATTCAAAACTAATTAAATATAATTTGGGTCTCATTTGTTAACATACGTTAACTGACATGAACTTACAATGAGCAATAAATTGAATATAAATTGAATATTAATACATTTAAAAATANACGACTCACTCGTTCTGTTTTGTCCCTGAATGAATCAGCCATTTTGAATGAATCGTTCTAATGAATGACTCCCTCATTCTGTTTTGTCCCTAAATGAATCAGCCATTTTGAATGAATAGTTCTAATGAATGACTTGACGAGTTGCTCATTCTGTTTTGTCCCTGAACGAATCAGCCGTTTTGAACAAATCATTTTAATGAATGACTCGAAGACTCACTTATTCTGTTTTGTCCCTGAATGAATCAGCTGTTTTGAACAAATCGTTCTAATTAATGACTCGATGACTCACTCATTCTGTTTTGTCCCTGAATGAATCAGCCGTTTTGAACAAATCGTTCTAACGAATGACTCGGCGACTCACTCATTCTGTTTTGTCCCTGAATGAATCAGCCGTTTTGAATGAATTGTTTGAGTGAATGATTCAATGACTCACTCATTAAGACAATGATTTGCCACCACCTACTGGCGGTTGTAGTATAATTGAAATGCTGTTTTTGTTTTCGGTCATGATTTTAACAATAGTTCTGATTAAAGAGATAGAATAACATTATAAATAGTCTATTAAGAGCGAAATATGAGATAACATTGTAAATATAACAGACATGAAGTATGAAGTAACAGACTTTTTTCCTCTGGGGGGCGATAATAAAAACTGTGATAATAGTGTTTGGACTGCTTTTTAACAGAAAATTTGCGGTGAAAAAAAGAAAAAGGTTTGGATGATATGCTTCCGTTGGCTCGCTTTCTGATTGGATATTGTTTTGTTCGATGTGACAATCTAAAGAGCGCTGCGCGTTTGTCCTCGGGGTTAGTCCCACACAACAGGATTTCTGATTGTAAATATTCAATATTTATGATTTTAGATCAATGCGGCCCTGACATTCTTCTGCGCAGATTCACTGACTCTTAACACAGGAAAATCTGATAAGATCATCTGCAGAACCATCAAGATAATCAGGACTTTTTAGGATTGTCGGAAGGGCAGAATTGGGCTCAAAATCGTCCTGATTATCTTGTAGTGTTTGGGTGCCTTAAAGTGCACAGCGGTACACCGAACATCAAGAGAAACACACGACAGGACACATTATACACACACAAAACCATTTCAGCAGGACCATTTTCATCGAAAAGTGCCATAAACATCAACATAACAACATCATACATGATAGAACGAAACACAATAATGTTGTTATATAAGCTCCATCTGAACATTAGACAATGAAGCCGTGTTTTGTGAATAAAGCATGCCCAATTTCTCCGCTCACAGTCACCTGACACAGATTAAGAGCAATCCTGGATTACAAACAAACAAACATTGACGAAATGAACTAAAAATAAATGGACTTAATATCAGTTTGATTTCTCAACACAATCTTACAAACAGAAATACTACAGCCGTGTGAGGGTGAATCTCACAACACTTTTAAAAATTGACCATTTTTATGACCAATTTCCCCCAAAATTATTTGTACTGAAATTCAAAACTAATTAAATATAATTTGGGTCTCATTTGTTAACATACGTTAACTGACATGAACTTACAATGAGCAATAAATTGAATATAAATTGAATATTAATACATTTAAAAATATATAATATTAATAAATGAAATTTATATTTACCCATTATAGCGGTGTTTGTTGCAGCATTACCTGTATTACCTTTTATTTATGATAATTAAGAATAAAAAATTACAGTTATGAATATGTAATTACAAATATCANTGCATCTCTAATATCTATATGTGTGTATGTTCTTTTTCTTTAATTTTAAGGTGAAATATGATTTGTTCTTGACATGTGAGATTCACCCATATGTGGCGTTAAAAAGAATATACACAGAATTTACAAAGACACTAATAATAATAATAATAAAATTAACAACAAATATGTAGATAAATATGTGCAAACTCCTGCATTCATCAAAGTAAAAGGGAATATTGTTATTTAATGCAGTAATGTTTGAACCGTTCTTTCCCACTGACACAGATTCAGATGCTCGATCAGACTGTCCTCACGTTCAGTTCACCAGTTCAGTTCAAATTAAATATTATTTTTGGTATCACCAAAACATAAACCACAGAATTCAAGCCAAAAGGCAGAATGATACAATCGTTGTCAGATGCTAAACAAGTTCTCATGCTAATATGCTCTTCCTTCCTCAGAAATGCTTAGAGTAAATACTATAGTAATTTAAATATGATAACGGTAAAGTCTGCTATAAAAAAAATGCATTATATTAAAAGTGTATGTTTATTATCGCATGCTTAATAGCTTATTGTGAAGTTCTGTTTTCGTTGGTCCACGCGTCTAAAACAAAACGCATACATTTGTTTTTAATTAATTCATCAGATTTAAGAGCTCTTAAATGTACCAAATAATAATTAATAATCATGTGACTGTGATCATGATGGAAAATCACTAAATTTTGACATTTGGTCCAACCCAATCTTCAATATTTGGTTTCATTTGTGGTGGTTTAAAGGACTCGTATTGCTAAAGCTAATGTGTTCTAACCTCAAAATCACGAAAAACGAACTAACCGAAGCCGAGCAGGACGTGACACGTGTTGGACTCGTTGCATATTGTTGGTCTCAGTGTCAGACACATGACTGTGATATGCTTCATCAGTAATGGCAGCTGCCAATCATCCCACCCACTGCAATCCAGCCAATCCAGTGTGCTTGGGCGGGGCCTGAGGCTCCGCCTTCTTCATCATTCTTACACAGGAAATGAAGGCAATGACAGACAGAACACATCAGGTTATTATTAGTAGTAGTATTTTCTTCTGTTAGGCCAGCTAACACTAACAAGTTCAACCAGTTCTTCGTTTTGGAAGCGCCGTAGAAGTGAAGATAAAGAGTCTGGAAAATTCAGTGCAAGACATAATGGCTACTTGAAATTAGTAATAATCATTATTATTTGTTTATGGATATCCAATACTGGATGACAGCAGTAAAGACGAGTGAAGTTCATCGCTGCCTTTCATGATCCGACGGGAGTAAAACCACCTCCAGTGTGTCTCTGAACCCTCCTCAGTGCAAAACTAGAAGCAGAACCGAGAAGAAACGCCCCGGTGAGATGTCAGAGAGTCTGCCTAGCTCCCGGGGTCTGAGCTGTGTTTCTGTGGTGTCTGTGAACTCAGTGACGTCTGTGGTTCCTGTAGGGAGAAGCGCCGCTGAACGTCCAGGTCCAGCACTCGCTCCGGTCGCGCCCCGAGGCTGGAGGATCCCGTGCGAGGAGCGTCCGCAGGATGGAGCTCTGTGGTGCTGCCGAGAGACTCGCAGGACTGGAGGAGAAAACAGAGGAGAGATTCTACTGCCGTCACTGCGGTTTCAAACTGTAGTTAAAGGGTTAGTTCACCCAAAAATGAAATTTCTGTCATTTATTACTCTCCCTCATGTCGTTCCACACCTTCATTCATCTTCAGAACACAAATTAAGATATTTTTGATGAAATCCGAGAGGTTTTTTTTTATCCTCCATTAAAATGATCACATTTAATGTCCAGAAAAGTAGTAAAAACATTGTTAAAAGTGACAAGAATACATTTTGTGTGCAAAAACAACACAAAAATAATGACTTTATTCAACAATATCTTCTCTCCCCTGTCTTATTGCTATGCTGTTTATGTCTGAACGCTGGCTCAGGCTGATCACATGATCAGCATGACGCATCACGCAGGAGTCGGCCAATAATGAGTCGGCGTTCTGACGTAGAACCTGGAAGCGCTGGATGTAAACAACATATGAGAAATACACAGAAGAGAAGAGATTGATGAATAAAGTCGTTATTTTTGTTTTGTTTTTGCACACAAAAAGTATTCTCGTCTCTTAATAACATTAAGGTTGAACCACTGCAGTCACATGACTGTTTTAACGATGTCTTTAGTGCCTTTCTGGACCTTGAAAGTGTTGCTGTCTATGGACGAGTCATAAACCTCTCTGATTTCATCAAAATTATCTTAATTTGTGTTCAGAAGATGAACGAAGGTGTGGAACGACATGAGGGTGAGGAATTAATGAGAGAAATTTCATTTATTGGATGAACTAACCCTTTAAATATTAAAATCTTAGATGTTAACTAAGATCCTTTTATTATCTATTGAATCCCACAATAATATTTAAAATATCCGCAAGCTTAATATATATAAAATCATAAAAAAATACAGAAATAAATATTCATAGCTCTCATAGCCTCTCTTTCACAGTAGATAGGTCCATCATTTTGAGTTAAATGTGTTCAAAATCTGAAAATCTGTGAGGAACTTTAAGGAACGTCACTACAGAAACAGTAAATTTTATGGAATAACACCCAAAAAAAACAATGATGTCACTACCAAAACTTCACCATATGTTTCGGTAGTGACATCAGTGTTTTTTTGGGTGTTATTCGATAAAAGTTAGTTTTTGTGGGTAAAACTGTTCAGAACAGTGCTAGCTAAACATGTGCTGATTAGCATCTTTGAGCTTGGCTTAAAAGAGTCTAAAATTGTCACTACCGAAACAGTCACGACCGAAACGTGGTGAAGTTTTGAGTTAAATGTGTTCAAAAGTCTGAACATTTTTTCTGCAACTAAACAAACTTTTTTGGGTGTTATTCCATAAAATGTAGTTTTTATGTGTGTATAACTGTTCAGAACTGTGCTAGCTAATCATGTGCTGATTAGCATCTTTGAGCAAGGCTCAAAAGTATCTAAAATTGTCACTACCGAAACAGTCACGACTGAAACGTGGTGAAGTTTTGAGTTAAATCTGTTCAAAAGTCTGAAAATCTGTGAGGAACTTTAAGGAACGTCACTACCAAACACCTTTTTTCTGCAATTAAGCTAACTTTTTTGGGTGTTATTCCACAAAATGTAGTTTTTATGTGTGTAAAACTGTTCAGAACTGTGTTAGATAACCATGTGCTGATTAGCATCTTTCAGCTAGACTCTAAAGTATCTAAAATTGTCACTACCNTCTTTTTTCTGTGCTTCTAATATGTAAAGCTGCTTTGAAACAATTACCAATTGTAAAAAGCGCTATATAAATAAATTTGACTTGACTACCGAAACAGTAAATTATATCATATAATTATATTATAAAATTGTCACTACCGAAACATGTGATTAAGTTTCGGTAGTGACATCATTGTTTTTTTGGGTGTTTTTTGATAAAAGTTAGTTTTTGTGTGTAAAACTGTTTAAGAACTGTGCTAGCTAGCCATATGCTGATTAACATCTTTCAGCTAGACTTAAAAATATCAAAAATTTTCACTACTGAAACTACCGCGTTTCGGTCATGACTGTTTCGGTAGTGACATCATTGTTTTGGTAGTGACAAAAGGGAACATATAATCATATATTTAGAGGAAATAAACAAAATGTTAGTACAGTTATGCAAATCATTAGTATTTTAATGTTTTATTATGCAAATCATTAGTGTTTTAATATGCAAGTTAAAATTCTGTAATGTGATGTGGCTGCTATCGAAAATGTGCATCACGACCGAAATGTTTTGTCAAAAATAAAGTATACTGAATTATCATCTAAGATGTTATTATAGTGTTTGGTTCAATGTTTATTCAAACTAATTAATCCTTCACTTTGAAATCAGTTTGATCAACTTTTTATGACTTTACAAAGAAAGATTGGATTCAAAATACAACAAATCTCATAAATTACACATGAAATATTGTTAAAATTGTAACTGTTATTGATTTACCTGATTTAAAATAGCAAAAATTATATTTCCAAGGTAGATGTAAACAAAATCTTAATAGGTCGATGTAACCCTTCTTATTAAATTATTTATTATTGTGTTTCGGTAGTGACAAATTTGGGGAGAGGAAAAATATTCCAAAACTTTCTGAAAATACAATATGAGAATTAACTGCACAATTACTAGAAATGGATATTATACAATTTGCAAACATACAAAATTTGACATTTTTTTCAAGACGTTTACAACGAAGGGCCCTTAAACATTGTGCTAGTTTGAGCTTATAACCAGCATCATCCCAAATCCTTCATCATGTGTCACCTGTGAGAGAGAAGCCAGTGCCTCTGACTCCAGCGGTGTGACGGGCTGCTCGAGTCTCTCGGGATACATGGACGCCTGCGGCGGGGAAGAAACGGTGCTGTACGCAGGAGGAACCAGCATCATCTGCCTCTGCAGGAGCTGCATGATCGCGCCGATATCCGTCGACATGCGGCTCTCCAGTCTGCACACACACAGGGTATTCAGAAATGCAATTCAGTCCAATACATACAGGTGGCGCTGTTGAGCTGTTAATCGAATCAGTTCAGTTCTAGACAGTCGTAGTAAGTAAGCGAGACCTGTTGAGCTGTTTCTGCAGCAGCTCCAGTCTGCTCTCCATCTGGCTGCGCTGCTGGCGGCTGATGCTGCGCAGGGGGGTGCTGAGATGCGGAGGGGGCGACGGGAGATTGCAGCGGGGCAGCTCCTGATACTGCCTCCCCCGACTCTCGCCCCAAAAACTGAAGATATTAGACACACCTGAGAAAGCACCTGAGACAGACACATGCACATTCGGTCATTTTAACAATGTATCGCGATGCATGTTTTAAATTTTATATTGCAAGTTTATTGCTGCCATTCCATCACCTGATAGGGCGTTACATGTGTTTCCTGTTTTCGGATCGCCCTCTCCCTCAGTCACATCCATGAGTGCCGTTGGGGGGGTGGGGCACGTGTGCACAGGCTCCTCCCCCTCATCGCCACTGGAGTGAGAGGAAATAGAATTCCGAGGCTCCTCCCATCCCGGTTTGAGTTCGTTCTTGTTACTGGCTGCTTGTTTTCTGCCTCTCCGAATGGGTTTCTGATTCTTCTTGATCTCTCCAGCATCTGCATCATCTGGAGAAATGAACACGGGATGAATATTCATCAACGGAATATGCAAAACAGGTCGAATGTTTGTATATATAGTAGGGCTGGGTAAAAAATATTGATTTCTCGATTTTAATCGATTCTCATTTTTACGAACCGATAATTCTTAAATCTCAAGAATCGATTAGTCTAGTCTGTTTTCAGTTGATGAATGAGCAGAACATTTAGCGCCTCCCATCCAATAAATCGCAATAACGTTTGTACTTTGTTACTTTTGATATGAAGCAAAGTCTCAGATTTCCATCTTATTATGAGATTCAAAAAATAAATACAGTTTTGGCGCTGTTTAATGTGGCGTGACAGATCGCTTTAGCACCTCAGTTACAGAGAAGCATGTGATCATCCTCTCCTCCGCTTTAATACCAGTTACAGCGAAATAAACATGCATGAACATCAGAAGGTATGTTAAAATATACAGTACAACTTACCGAAATCAGTATCATCAACCTCGGAAAGACGTCAATAAAACAGCTTGTAAACAATGTCGCGTAACGTCACATTTACCTCAGAAAAACATATTCAGTGACCATAAACTCATTAGTCAGCTAGAAAAATAAACTCTAGAAAGCAGCATTCTGATAAATATAGCTATGCACCGTTACATATTCATTATAATTTTTAATGTTCTTCAATATTTAATGCATGTTTGAATAAATCAGTTATGACAGCTGCGATTTAAATGTTTATATTAAAAAAAACTAATTGGAGTAGAAATTTGATTATGTAATTCTAAACTGTATTTATAATAAAAACATCATTGAGTGTAATTTAAGTGTTTGTGTATAAATAAGTCAATTTAACCTTCAATATTATTATAGTAGTACCAGCTGACTCTCATGTGTAGTTTACAGCATTAGTTGATTTTTTTCCTCTAGAAAATTTGCCATGTGCTGTAACTGAAATACTACATCCAAAATAATAGGAATCGAAAGCATGTGAATAGTAATCGAATCGAATCGTGAAAATTGTGTCGATACCCAGCCCTAATATATAGTGTATTAACAGAAATACCTTTTTCTGTTCGTCGTCGGAATGAAAGTTTTCGCCTGCGCAGTTTGTTGAAGCCGACGCAATCTGATTCATCGCTGCTGGGAGAGCCGGGAATCATGTTCGTCTGTAAGTGAAAACACAGTTTGATGAACACCTCGGTGGTTCTGCTCCATTCAGTGGAGGGATTATGATGTGTGACTCACGTCTCTGAGGTTGAAGGTGATCTCCAGGTTACTCCAGAAGTGGTCGGAGAACTCCGGGTACATGTCCAGCACCTCCAGCACATCATCTCTGTGGATCTTATGGAGGTCGCAGTAGGTCAGTGCTCTCACGTCTGCGTTGGATTTCCCTGGTCGAGCGTACAGGTTTATGGGCTCGCCGAATATATCGTTCTTCCCTGTGATGGACAGAAGATCACCGTCAGGAACTACTAACATCAACCTAATTCATTTATTCTTTTATTTATATTCTATTACTTGAGAGAAGCAGCAGAAAGAAAATTATCAGCGAACAATAACTATAATAATAATCTATCTAACTATCTATCTATCTATCTATCTGTACGTCCGTCCATCCATCCATCCATCCATCTATCTGTTCGTCCATCCATCTGTACATCTATCTATCTATCTATCTATCTATCTATCTATCTATCTATCTATCTATCTATCTATCTATCTATCTATCTGTTCGTCCATCCATCTGTACATCTATCTATCTATCTATCTATCTATCTATCTATCTATCTATCTATCTATCTATCTATCTATCTATCTATCTATACGTTAGTCAGTCAGTCCATCCATCCATCCATCTATATGTCAGTTAGTCAGTCTATCTATCTATCTATCTATCTATCTATCTATCTATCTATCTATCTATCTATCTATCTATCTATCTATCTATCTATCTACCTACCTATCTATCTATCTGTACGTCCGTCCATCCATCCATCCATCTATCTATCTGTTCGTCCATCCATCTGTACATCTATCTATCTATCTATCTATCTATCTATCTATCTATCTATCTATCTATCTATCTATCTATCTATCTATCTACCTTTCTATCTACCTGTACATCTGACTTGGACTATTGTGCAGGAGTGATATGAACTATTTTTTGTAGATTGACAGTCACTAGTCACTATTAGCATTCAAAGAACAGCAGTGACATTCTGCTAAACATCTGCTTTTGCTTTCCACAGAAGAAAAACTCATACAGGAAAGTCATGAGGGTGAGTAAACGATTGTTGGATGTGCACACAGTTTTACAGATGACGTCCTGTAGGTGGCACTAGAGGACAAACACAGAATCTGTCAAATGTGATGTACTCAAACAGGGTATACAGCTGGCATGGCTTAAATGAGATGCATCACAGAAAACAGATCCTAGTTCCTTAAAAACTAGTGTTCTATGTAGCACACGCCCACCTAAGATGGCCACCACGACATCTCCACGTAAGATCTCGATGGAGCCGCGGGAGATGAAGTACAGCGCGGTCAGGACGTCTCCGGCGTGCACCAGCGTGTCTCCCGGGGGGGCGTGTGTGGTCTTGAACTTCATGGCCAGCGCCCGCAGACACCCTTTACTGGAGCCCTTGAACGCTTTACAGTTCTGCAGGAGAGTTCGGTTCAGGTGGAGACAGATGTCGGCCTGGAGACACTCGGGGAAACCCTTCAGCACCTGACCGGACAGATAAAAACTACTATTACAAGCTGAAACGCTTTTTTTCCACAATTCAAAATATTTGTATAATTGTATATATCAGCTCACCAAGGCTGCATTTATTTGATTAAAATTACAGTAAAATCAGTAATATTGTCAAATATTTTTACAATTTAAAATAGCTGTTTTCTATGAGAATATATAGCAAAGTGTAATTTATTCCTGTGATCAAAGTTGAATTTTCAGCATCATTACTCCAGTCTTCAGTGTCACATGATCCTTCAGAAATCATTCTAATATGATGATTTGATGATCAAGAAACATTTCATGATTATTATTAATGTTGAAAAGAGTTCATATTTTTGTGAAAACTGATACATTTTATTTTTCAGGATTATTTGATAAATAAAAAGTTCAAACGAACAGCATTTTTTTAATGAAATATAATATTTTGTAACATTATAAATGTTTTTACTGTCACTTGCTGAACAAAAGTATTATTTCTTTCTTTCAAAAAATATATTACAGACCCCAAGCTTTTAAACGGTAGTGTATAATATTTAAACTTACTGTTTTTATTCTCATAATTCAATAGTTTTATATTGCACTCTCATTTTTTATTTCATTACGTCATTTACAAAGCTTCATGGGATCTGCAGCAGTCTCATAAAAGATTAATTAAGTATACAAAATATTACTTTTTTGTTGATTTTCAACCACATTTTTGGCTTCAAATCAATGTTTTTAATGTTGTGATTCACCTCACAGCTGGATGCTTTAGTTTTAGTAGCTTGTAAAGACTTTTGTGAAGTCCTTGTGGACAAAACCAATTGAAAAATGAAATTTCACCCAGCAGCACAGCATTCATAACCGCTCTGACTGGCCAATCAGAACGCTCCACTGCTCCTTAATGAGAAGAGCTCAGGGGCCGAGGTGGATGCTCGTTTGTTTTCTTTACTTGAATGCGTAATCTTGTTAAACTCTGCATTTGGGGCTGGTAATAGTAGAGGATGTGCTGGAGATGACAGCTGCTAAATTAACTCATTATGCATAATGTATATTCATGTAATTTAGCTCACAACTCACACTTTATTATGCTCTTTTAAAGTCTTGTTGTTTTTGGGCTCTACTAGATTGAATGTTGATTATTTTCCTCATATTCTCCATTGTTGCAGCTCCTCTCTTCCCAGTCTGTCAGTAATGCTCTGTTTAGTTCCTGTCTCTATGAAGCCCCTTCTTTAACTCTTATAAGGTCTTTAGGGTTCTTTTTAGACCCCAAACGACGTCTCAAAAAAAAATCTCATTGTCCAAATGACATGAAACTTTGTACAGTGGTTAACACTTTCTAGATCTACAAATAAAAAAAAAATGGAGTGATATCTTGTTTTTATGTTAGTGTAGGAAAAAAAGTCACACTCAGGGTCTTTGGGGTCTCCAGAGACCCCAGGCAACAAAATGTCATTTTGTAACAAAATAATAGTTTTTTTAAAAACAAATGTAATTTTACTCTGTTCATTAATGTTTTTACTTCATATTTGTGCAGTTTTTGGAGGATTTGTCATATCTTTTAAATTTATATAAAATAAATAAATAAATATTTGTTTTTACACAAAAACAGCTTTTTATGTAAAATTCACTTTATAAAAGACCCACATTTCTAACTTTCATTCATGGGGATAACATGGATAATTTGACATGGTTTAGTGTAAGATTTTTGCCCATCTTTTGGAAAATGCAGTTTTAAAAGTAAAAAACTATCACTTTATCCAGTAGATGCTGCAGAGCTCCACTATGTGCTGTTTGACTGACTGAAAGACTCTTTTCACAAGTATTTTTCATATCTAAATATTATGAAATCACAATTATAACAATAAAAGATACTTTTTGTCAAAGTTTAGTATTTATTTTTGTACTGAAAAAAATACGTTTTTCAAAAATGTTGATTTTGAGGATGAATTTTGTCCATTTTCTAAGCGGGTCTCATCATAATGTAACATTATTGAAAAACTGATTTTTTTCAGTACAAAAATACTAAACTTTGACAAAAAGTATCTTTTATTGTTATAATTGTGATTTCATAATATTTAGATATGAATCCAACTGAAAATACTTGTGAAAAGAGTCTTTCAGTCAGTCAAACAGCACATAGTGGAGCTCTGCAGCATCTACTGGATAAAGTGAGAGTTTTTTT
>RJVU01071319.1:3628557-3645757 GCA_003731715.1 Anabarilius grahami
AAATATTCATTGCTGCCCATTTTGCAGAAATAGTGAAAAGTACAGGAAATTCTCACTTTGATCTTCACTAATCTTATATTTTTAACAAGTAGTCGCATGTGGTCTAGCAGCGAATACGTATACGGTTGGTATAATGAACAAATAAGAAAAGTCTGGTGTTAGTACTGACATTAATGTAGTAGTTATTACTCACTGAGTGCACACAGCCTAAGCACAAGCGCTACGCTTCAGCACAATAGTATAAAAAATTAAAAAAAATAAAAAACATTACAGAAACGTCTTTAACATCTCTAAATGTCCAACATAACTGAACAGTAAACACTTACATGTCTTTCCATAGAGTGAAAAACAGAACCAACATCAGCAAAGTAATTTTTTTTTTTTTAATACAGGACTCCAAATTGACTTCACAAACTTCCCTTAAATCAATCCTATCTTTCATGACCAAACACAGGTTCTTTGGACTTTGATTTTGGCTCTGTCATGTACTGGGAACCACAGGCATAAATAATATCCACTAATGTCTATTATCCAATAGAATCTGCCATCTGACTCCATGCAAGTAGATCTAACTCCATGCAAGTATGGGTCTAACTTCTCAAAGAAAGTAAAGACCTTACTTTCTTTGAAAAGTGAGACCCATCATCACCCACCAGCAGCCTCTGTGAATCTGACCCTGTAGTGTGGTGCTCTCCCTCCCTCTAGTGACTGAAAAAATGTTGCAGCCAAGTGGAAGCGCAAATAAATGTACCTTATTTGGATTCATCCAATGAAACCTAGGGATGAAAACAGGTAAAGGGGAGAACATTGCATGCATGGGGCAGGGAGTTTTTTATTTTATTTTATTTTTTAAGATATTTGCTTTACATGCTCATTTGTAGTTACTTTAAGGGTTTATTTATTTATTTTTTATTACCTTATATGTCCAAAACTGTAATTTTTCCATGAAAAAAAAAAAAAAAAGGTAATTGCGACTTTTTATCTCACAATTCTGACTTTTTTTCTCTCAGAATTGTGAGATTTAAACTCACAATTGCAAGTTATAAAGTCAGAATTGCGTGATATAAACTCGCAATTGTGAGAAAAATATATTATATATCACGCAATTTGGACTTTATAACATGCAATTGCTAATTTAAATCTAGCAATTCTGACTTTTTTCATAATTTTTAGATATAAACTCGCAATTGCATGTTATGAAGTCAGAATCACGTGATATAAAGTCTGAATTGCGAGATATAAACTCAATTCTGGGAACAAAAAGTCAGAATTGCGAGTTTAAAAGAGAATTGCGAGTTTATATCATGCAATTATGACTTCATAAACTCTGTTTATATTTCACAATTGCGAGAAAAAAAGTCAGAATAGCGACTATAACATTGACATCTATAATAATGACTTTACATCTCACAATTCTGACATAATAACTCACAATTGCAAGTTTAAATCTCGCACTTCTGAGAAAAATATCAGAATTGTGAGATAAAAAGTACTTTTTAAATTTTTTTTATTTAATGCCGAAAACAAGCTTCCTTAGAAAACAGTTCATATTTTTGTGGAAACTGATTCATTTTATTCTTAAGGATTCTTTGATGAATAGAAAGTTCAAAAGAACAGCATTTATTTGAAATAGAAATCTTTTATAACATTATAAATGTCTTTACTGTCACTTTTGATCAACTGAATTCATTTATGACGAATAAAACTATCAATTTCTTTCAAAAAAATCTTACTGACATCAAACATTTGAATAGTATACTTTGATTTTGCTAAAAAAACAAATTACTGAAGAGACAAATATGTGCAATTTCATGAATTCATAGAAGATTTTTTTGTGATATGGCCTATATTTACTTTATGCATTTTAAAGAGAATGGCACCAACAATCAATTAGCAGAAAATGAGGATACAAAAGAGCAACATCTCAAGCAATTCATCATTAGAAGCGACAACATTTGCTGTAGAAAATGTTTGTAGTGCAAGAAAAATTAGTAAAAGCACAAGAGAAATGCAGAAAAGTAAAAGAAGAGTGAAAGATAGCAGAAGCCCCATTTCCCATGATTCCCCTCACCTCTGCACTCACCTCCTCCCCTGTTCGGTATATGAGCAGGTCGAAGGGGATGGCAGCCACCATGTCGATGAGGAACCAGCCTTTGAAGTAATGCACGGCGATCCGCAGCGGGTGACTGACCACCTCGTCGTTGGCGTTGACGTAGGTGGTGCGGAAGTTGATGATGATGTCGATGATGAACATGATGTCCACGATGAGGTCCACCACATTGAGCGGACTGCAGGAGTAGCCGCAGTTCTGCATGGATCCCTCCTCCTCCTCGTTGAGCAGGAAGGCGGCGGAGTACGGCGTGAGGATGGCCGTGTAGATGACCAGCAGGAGGATCAGCCAGTCCCACACCGCCTTAAACGGGCTGTAGTGCAGAACCGTCCACTTGTGGATGCGCGGAGCCTGGAGCTTGTACTCCGGCAGAACGTCAGCGCCCAGCGACAGCACCTGGACAGGAAGAGAGAGGAGGAAATGTCTCTTTAACAGGAAGTTTCAAAGCTGCTGGTGTTTGAAAACGTGTCATTAGAGCAGCATTAATACACCAAAGAACCAACAAAATGGGGATATGAAATTAGGACCATTCTCAAATGCTTAAAACTACAATAGCATCTCATTGATATTGAACGAACACCCAGATTTGGAAAAATAACACGTTCAAATGATTTAACGCATTTAACAGCTGATTGGTGATGAACATGAAGCAGGGCAACAACTGAGGTTTTATTTCTTATGACATAATTTAGCAATATGCAATCAGATTTTATACAACAGTTCAATAAATAAATTATATTTGTTTTATTTTATTTTAGCAATTTTAGCCACAACATTGTGTTTTTGCTCAGTTTTGCCAATGAAAATAATTTAAATTAAATAAACGTAAATAAATTCTGAATAAATCTGCGTTTTGAGCGAATCAATTGGGTGAACCAATGATTCAATGACTCATTCATAAAGAGAGCCATTTACTTCATTCCTGAATGAATCAGCCATTTGAACGAATCAAATGTCTCTGTGACTCACTCATTTAGACATTTACCGCCACCTACTGGCAGTTTTAGTTTCTTATTTAGAGTATCATTTCATTAAAAAATAATTTCATATTTTGCGGGATAGTTTGCCCAGAAATTAAAATTCTGTTTATTTACATTTACTCGTGTCGATTCAAACCTGCATGACTTTCTTTCTTTTGCAGAACATAAAAGAAGATATTTTTAATGTAGGTAACCAAACTGTTTTGGTCTGTAAATATCTAAATATCAATTCAGATGCACTTCTGAAAAGAAGCCTAAAAGTTTATGTGTAATAAATTCTATGTTGAATCAAATAAAATATTTATTTCTAAAGCTACTTTTTGTAATTTCTATTTGATGCTTTTCTCATTTAACACAATAATGACTTTAAATGATCTTTTGGGGATAATTTCTCAGCTGAATTTGATGTGTGATTAATTTGTGATTAATTCGATAAAAAAATGTAATTGCTTGAAAACCCATATATATATATATTAGCNATGTGTTTTCATATATATACAATTCTGTGATATAATATACAGTATATATATATATATATATATACACAGACATTTTCATGTGAAGGTTGCAAAAACACTAATATTGTGAAATATTAAAAACTGAGTGTTTAAAACACTAGCACACTAGCGAGGGAGGGTGATTTGACACAAGTGTGCTGTGTTGGTGTACGAGAGGAGTTGACCTCTCACGACCTCTGATGATGGTCTTATATAAAGCTGCTTTAGGAGAAACTCACCGACTGACAGTGTTTCTCTGCTCTCTTTGTGTTTTGATGCACAGAAGCACACTGCAGTGCGTCATGCACATTATAGTGCATTTACATTAAAGCAAAGCTATTTGGAAACAAGATTTGACACATTACACATTATAGAACAACAAATAAGCCCCAAACACAGCGTTGTCACGCAACAGAGAAACGAATGTTATGAAAGTATTCTCGCTGTCAGGACATTTTGAGACGCTCAGCGCGCTGACAGACGCATCCTGACACGCCGTTATACTGCGATATGATTCAATGCACACAGACAACCGGGCTGTTTATGTGCTCGTTACACAAAATAACATGACAGTCTGAGAGATGCACGTACAAGAATGCTCCTAATTAATTAATGCTGACACAAAATGAGACTGATTCACAATTAAAATATTATAATTTAAATACAAAAAAGATAAAATCCAATTAACATTAAGAAAGCATAAATCACAGCCTCTCTCATCAGTTTCCGAGAGCGTTCAGTAATTTCTATGTCATGTTCATGTCGCATCTCATCTCGTCTGCTGAGCCAGGATTGAGACAAACCCACATTAAATGGGATCTATAAGGCTCTTTCACAAGATGTAATATAAGTCTCTGGTGTCTCCATAAAGTGTCTGTGAAGTTTCAGCTCAAAATACCCCACAGATCATTTATTATAGCTTGTCAAATTTGCCCCTATTTGGGTGTGAGCAAAAACATGCAGTTTTTGTGTGTCCCTTTAAATGCAAATGAGCTGCTGCTCCCCGCCCCCTTTCCAGAAGAGGGCGGAGCTTTAACAGCTCAACAACAACAAAGCTGGAGAATCTCACGCAGCCAAAATGAGGATTGTCAGTAACGGTGTTCAGCCTTACATTGTTCAAACCGGAGTCGACACTGATGGAGAGACTCAGGAAGAAGTTACAACTTTTAGAATGACGTTTGAACTGTTGTCGCTTGCAAAACAAAATGGTGACGCTGTGGGTGGAAACGTGCAGATTAAGGGGTGGTAATATTATAATAAGATCCCCTTCCTACGTCACAAGGGGAGCAAAATCTGAGCCGCTCGATTTTCACATGCTTGCAGAGAAAGACTTGCTAAAACAAAGTTACTGTCCTTTTTCACGTTTTCTGGGTTGGTAGATGCACCGGGGACCCGATTATAGCACTTAAACATGGAAAAAGAATTTTATTCATGATACGTCCCCTTTAATGGAGTGAGTGGTCTGAGAGATGGGAACAGCCCAGCTGAACCTTTGGATACAACCTCAAAAAGCAGTTTGTATCGTCACCACCTTCTCTAGCGACGGCCCTGCCTCCATGTGTTACACTCCTCAAGGATCTTCAGGTTCATGTGTCTCAGAATAAGGTTCATGTCTGCCAACAGTTTGAGCATCAGAGCTGCATGTCAGTCTCTCTCGCAGGGCATTCTGGGGGTCAGCAGGTGTTGTGCGCGCAGGTGGCGCTCTGACACACCGCTGCTACACCACAGTCAGAAGCAGCGCACAATCATTTACAGCACGACACACTTCTGCGTGAGTCATCATGGGAAATGTCCTGCAGCTGTCTGTCTTTACTAGCACACGTCAGCTGTGGTGACGGCGGCTCGACTCTGAAAAGAGCAGAAACGCTGTTCGCTGCCGCTCAGAACACATGACTAACACTAGTGTTCCCACAAACACACCATCTGTGGCTGAATTACAACTAGATTCGTATGTTTTTTTGTTAAAATTAGGCTTATGATAAAACAAACATCAACAACACAACATACACAAAAATATATATGCATATTATACATATAAATACACAGACACATACATACAATTATCTATCTATCTAGATATATCTATACATATGTTTACTAGTGTTTACTGATGTAAACTAACTGCTATGATATACGTGTTGTGGTTTTTGTGCATTGTTATGCAGTTATTCAAGTGTTCTGGTTTGTTTCTAGGTGTGATATGTGGGTGATATGCCACAGATTCACAGTTATGAAAGTGTTTCTGTATTTCTGTATTTAGAAAAGCAAATTAAATCTTATCTACTGAGATGTCCTGTCCTCACGAGCTGCACGTAAAAAACAAATACACAAAGTACGACCAGTGTGATCCGATTCACACATAAATGACTCATTTGAACCAATTATTTTTATGAGTCATTTAACAAGAGTCACACACTGGTTTGAATCAGTCTGATGAATCACTCACTGAATGAACTGAATCAGTCTCGCTTACTTAACTGCACATTATTACTTTCAGCAATATCTGTTTTAACATTAGGATTTTTTTTGTGAATTTAAGGTTTGTGATGCTCAAATTAATGTAATTAATGACTGATTTTGTGGAACTGACAAAACCACACTATACATTCTCAGTATTTTTCAGCAAACTTTACTGTTTTTATTTCACTCTTCTGTGCTTTTATGTATGCATCTTCCTTTATTTCATTTTAATTAATCTTTTTTTTTCCCCATTTTTGTTGTTTGTATCTATTTTTTTCCCCATTTTAATTATATTTAAATTTAGACTTTAATCAATTTAATTATTTATTTTTGTTTCTTATGTGCGTTTTATGCCTATACTATTTTAATCATTTTTGTAAAGCACTTTTAATTAATATTGTGTATGAAACATGCTATATAAATAACATTTATTTGCCTAAATGTAATTTTACTAGAAGTAGTAAGTAATAAAGTAGTAGTACTGTAGTAATTTCAGAAATTATATTATATAATTGTTGTTTTAAAAAAAAAAAAGATTCTTCTGCTCACCAAGGCTGCATTTTTCTGATAAAAAATACAGTAAAAACAGTAAAAATAGTGAAATATTATTACAATTTAAAACAGCTTTCTGTTTTCTATGTGAATATATAGTAAAGTGTAATTTATTTCTGTGATCAAAGCTGAATTTTCAGCATCATTACTCCAGTCTTCAGTGTCACATGATCCTTCAGAAATCATTCTAATATGCTGATCAAATATTATCAATTATTATGATGGTATTTTTTTCTCTACGGCAGCATAAACTGCTCTAAAAGAAGGCTGATCATATTGCTGTTGCTTTATTGAAGCATTTAATGAACCGTTGCTGCTTTAAGTAAACTGATGAGGAACCGTGTGGTCATTTAGATGAAGCTGTATTTATCATTCCGTCTGCAGACATCAGCTGGCATCACGCCTGAGCTCTTCTGCAGAAATCATCTGGTCTCTTGACCTCGAACGGCCTGATCTCAGATCAGCGCTGCGGAGTCCATCATTCAGCATCTATTAGAGCTCACGGCCCGCAGCGAAGACAGCCGGACACGTCCCGCGTCAAGACCCTCCTCAGGGACTTTATTTTTAGAAACCCCTGCGACTAAAAAAAGCTTTTCAAATCTCCCCAGTGGAGCATGAAGCAAAACGATGTCAAAACACATTACAAGAAGCCCAAACACGACCTGTTTATTCCCAAATGCACTGGAGATGAAGAGCTGCACTTCGGTAAAGAGGTAAACGTTAAAAAAATCAAGAGGGGAAATGTTGTTGAGGGACAAAATCAGGATTGATGTGATGGGTTTCTGAAGAGAAATGTAGGGCGATCGATTGCACATTAACCCAAATCACAAATTAAGAGTCATCTGTGATGTGTAATAGAGAGATAAATTCAGTCATCCATCGGGATCAGTGATGAACATTAGGACTAGAAATGTCCATTTCTCTTCATCTATGAAAAAAGGTCAAATAGCCGTAGCTTGCACAAACAGAAAATGGCCTTCAATGTCTTTCAATGTATATTTTTTTCTTTAAACAAACAACATACAGCTCCTTCAATCATATAGAACTGATGAAAAATGTTTCATTGAGAGATTACGCTGCCAAATTCACACATGAAATATGGAGAGAAATCTCATTGCTTTCTCCATCCATGGGAATAATCTTTCCCAAGCTTTCCTAAAAGTTTTTAATAGAAAATCTCACACCTGTCAAGCTACAAAAGGGACAAGAACAAACAGCCTTTTTAATTAAAAATAGCAAAATTTGAGTTTGACATTAATTCTCATTTTTGAGTGAGCTGCTCCTTTAAATGTCATTTAATTCCATTAAAGACACTAAAACTTTTAATGTTGACTCCTAGACACATCAAAGCTGTCCGTAATTGTTCAATGCAACTTTTTTCTAAGTAAATGAGGCATGATGGGAGAGTTGATTGAGTTTATCAAAGGTTTAGGAGGATGAGATTTAAGATTTAAAGGTCTGTTCTGTGCATTTGCTAATTGGTTTAGATCTTTTTGAGCTATTTTCAGTTCACGTGTACTAAATTATTTGGTAAAAACTCATGAAGATGTTAAAAACTGGACCGAAAAGAGCTTTGCCAGTATTCTGAATGAATCATTTGAATGATTCGATTGATCTGATTCACTTTGGGAGTTAAACTGTGAGGAAAGCTGATGACAGGGTAATTTTACATTTCTCAATCAAACCTGTTCATAAAATATGAGCAGAATACATTTTTTTGTCATAATAAATAAAGCTTTCTGTTTATAAAATATAATATTTTTATGTAAATTGTTAAACTGAACTGAATGTGACTATTTAAACAAGATTTACTGGTATTGAGAATGATTTGGATGGATGGATGGATGGATGGATGGATGGATAGATAGATAGATAGATAGATAGATAGATAGATAGATAGATAGATAGATAGATAGATAGATAGATGGACGGACGGACGGACGGACGGATGGATGGATGTGTGGAGGTACTGTAGTAAAATATTATTCTTACCTGAAGCAGTATGCAGCTTTCATGAATTTAATTTGACCGTTCAAACCTAAATAAATCCCCACAGAAAGCTTGAGTCAACAGATATTTCTGGGCTGGAAGTGAAATGATTCAGGAGACCAGAGCCGTTCTGAGAACCCCCTGCAGTAATACACTAAATCAAATATTGAAGAGCCTCAATTTCTATTATAAACAATGACAGAAGCTTTGGATCTGTCAGGTTCTCCGTGTCTCGGTACCTCTGGGTTTGATAGCAAGATAAATAATTCAATCCTACATCTGAGAAAATGTAGAAGATTGGAGTGGAAGAGAGAAAAGAGTCAAGAGCGAAACTCAAATCTCACAAAGAAAAGTCCAAGACATATTTCACCCCAAAAACAACAAAAAATCACATTGTATTAATGTGTCATGCATTAATCTCCATCTGTAATTCTCTTAAATCTTCAGGACTATCATTAAGATACTATTATAATTTTTATTAATAGTTTGAATTAGTTTAGATTTTTATAAAATATGTTATGGTGGATGTACATATGCTGGATGTTTTTATTCTCTGTTGATTTCACAGACTCATCAGTTCCTCTCTCAGGTCTGTTGAGGATTTGAAATCTTTAATTTGGGACAGCGAGAGTTCAGCATTTTAGGAACTTCAGACTTCTCTAATCTGCTTTAGGATCTGCTGATGAGAAACTTTAATAATGCACAAAGTTGCAAAGAATCCATGAGACGTCTTTAAAAATACAAACGCTGAAGCCACATTTCACTGCTCTTGAAAACACTCTGTACTGCCTTCAATTTCTTGACATACACAGCAAAATCCCCAGAGTTAAATCAACTCTGCACAGAGAACATTTGGTCCCTCTCTACAAAGAGTTAAAATAACACTGAAGCAGAGTTAAAGTTAATGAGATAATATGCTGTTTGTGGAGTTGTTTAATCAGATCTTGAGAGATTTAATGTATTTTTATCTTCAGTTGATTTCATCTAAGGCTGTGGCTGGAAGTCCTTTGTAGTTATTGTGTTTCTCTTCAGTGATTATGCTTGTTAACAGCAGGTGTTCATCAATAATGCTCAATCATAACTTAATCACTTAATTATCTCATTAACTTGAACTCTGCTTCAGTGTTACTTTAACACTATATATGTACTCTGAGCAGAGTTAATTTAACTCTGGGGATTTTGCTGTGTAAAAACAGCATTGGTTTAAAACTTTTCCACATGAGTGGGACTTTAATATGACAGGAAAAAATGCATGCACGAAACTGTCTGTTTGTTATAAAGTGAAAACATTTTGCTCTTTAATGACTTTAATCTTGGAAACTCGTTGAAATCCACATGTCTGTATAGAGAACATTTGCATGTTCACTATTCTTTTTTATTTGTTGTTTTATATCAATGCAGTGAAGTTCAGACAGACACATAATCAATGACATAATCTGTCATTATGAACATTTAGATATCTTCTAGCACACATCAGCAACATTCAGGGCTTCAGCTGCCCTCAAGAGGTGTAATTTAGCCTGTTATTTTGGCTGTGTGGGTTGAATTTGCAGCTCTTTAGTCGAGGACAGTGGTTTCCAAACTGGGGTACGTGAGCTGACAGAGGGCGTATGCGAACAAAATGCTGAGTTTTGGTGTTCATTTAATTCTACCCCACCTTAAAATAACATTAAAACCGAGCAACAACTGTATTTCTAAAGGGCAAAATGCCGTAAAAGGTCAAATACATGACATTCAATGAAATGACCTCATCTTTTGCAGTCAAAACTGACTGCATCCACTAAAGCAGCGTGTATATGAAAGGTTGCATGCAGAGTCACCTTAGCAAATCATTAATCGTGGTAAATTACACCATTCTCGACAATGTACATTTGTAAAAGTGAAGATTTAGCACTTACTAGCATGAAGAACGAATATAGACACAGACTGTACATAGAGATCGATTTAAGACTCAAACTCTCTTCAATACAAAAACATACCCTGTGTGAGTTCTTGTTTTTAATGTTGATAATATATTGTACGAGCAAGAATGCAATTTTATGTTGTGAATGTGATTTTATACAACAGTTCAACAGGGTAATTTTAAGTGATGTACATTTTAAACAGTATTGTCAGTATTGTTTGCTGTGCAATGAAATGATAGTTCAAACGAAAGCCACAGCAGAACTGCAACACACAGCAGTGTTTTGTGAATGAATCTGAAATGACTCGTGAGAGTCAATGATTCAATGACTCATTCATAAATACAGCCACTTGCTTCGTTACTGAATTAAAGGATTAGTTCACTTTCAAATGAAAATTAGCCCAAGCTTTACTCACCCTCAAGCCATCCTTCTTTCTGATAAACACTATTTTAATAAATATCCTGACGCATCCGAGCTACAAGTATGAGCTGAAGAAAGTGCCTTATCCACATCCATACATCATAAACATATTTCACACGGCTCTGGGGGATTAATAAAGGCCTTCTGAAGTGAAGTGATGCATTTGTGTAAAAAAAAATAATCCATATTTAACAAGTTATGAAGTAAAATATCTAGCTTCCGCCAGATCGCCTTACGTATTCAAGTTACGAAGAAAGTTTAAACTGGCGTCGCGTCAGTTACACTTTTTCCATAAGTTGATTATGGAAGGCGTAGGATGTAGCATAAGCTTTTTGAACTGCAAGAGTTTTACACTTTCTGCGTACGTTGAATACGGAAGGAGGTCTGGCGGAAGCTAGATATTTTAAAGAAAAAAGTAATCTGAGAAAACCTAAAGTCATTTGTTTCATTCCTAAATGAATAAAGGTTTTGAAACAAATCGGTTGAGTGAATGATTCAATGACTTTAGATATTATAAAGCTCGGATGAGTCAGGATATTTATTCAAAGTGTTTATCAGAAAGAAGAAAGTCATATACACCTAGGACTGCTTGATGGTGAGTAAAAACAGTGACTTGCCGCCACCTACTGGCGGTTTTAGTTTAATATTTAAAAGAATCACTTTGTTTTTACCATACTTGCATATTTCTCTAATGAACATTCTTTTACTTAAAACATTATTTATTTTATAACGGTATTTAAAATGTACTGGAAAATCAATTTAAGGAGGCAAATATCTTCCCTTAATGGAAAAGGTATGACTGCAGTCTAAGTGGAAGAGAGGAGGTGTGTGTGTGTGTGTTGCTAGGTTCAGTCTTTCTAGGGACTGAAGCAATCACCTGTGATGTAAGTGGCCATTCTCAACCCTAAACAAGCCTGACACATGCCCACCTCCATCACATGGACCGGACCGCACAGACCAGCTCAACACCGAACCTGTGATGCATCTGAATTGACCCTCATCATCGTTAATTATCGAGCTCTGATATGTGATTCTCTATATCAGATATCAAAGACATTTCAGTGGGATTCTGACCATCAAAAGCATCAAGACATGAAAGAGCATGGGTGAAAAATGGCTAGAGTGACATAAAAACAGTACTTTTTCTTGTGATGGATACACAGGATAGGCCTATTATATCATATTATATTATACTGCATTTCATTATATAAATGTAACTATATCACAGCACATATAAGAAAAACACTAATAGTTCCTCATCAACATGTCAGAACATTTTCTTGCATTAAAAATCACACTGCTGCAGATGTGATGTCATCTCTTTTTTCTAATAACTATAAATAGATCTGACTAGAATATCTGGCATGCATTTCTGCTTTCATTCCTCTTGCACAATCTCAAACAGAGCTTGAGTTAACGATGAAGATCCCTGTCATACACATCTGAATGCTGTGCACCATGAGCGTCTCAATCTGATTTTATAGGAAGGGCAATAAATTAAAACAGATTTAAAACAGAATAAAGACATTCTCAGCCTTCAAAGGTTTATCTCGAAGGATTAGCACGAATAATGACTTAAATATGGGTCTGTTCCTCACACAAAGCATCATATGACTTCAGAAGGCTTAGAATGCAGTATGATGAACTGCTATTATGGTGCTTTATTGTTTTCTTTTCAAAGTTTGTCTTTTTTGCTCATTTTGCATTCTATGGAAGAAAAAAAGTAGTTTGAGAAAACCTACAGTCATTTGTTTCGTTACTAAATGAATAAGGGTTTTGAAACAAATCGGTTGAGTGAATAATTCAATGACTCACTAATAAAAACATTCAGTTGTTTCGTTGCTGAATGAATCAGCGGTGTAGAATGAATCGGTTCAACGAATGATTCAAACAACTTACTCATAAAGACAGTCATCTGGCGCCACCTACTGGTGAAACTATGTAACTGCAGAAAAAAGCCATGCACAGAAGTGATTTAAACAGTGATGTTTATGTGGTGTAAACTGAACTGAGAGGACAAATCCACCCTCTCCAGTTCAATCCCACAATCCTCTTTCCCAGCTCATCTCATTCAGGGCTTTTCCCTGCGTTCAGTCAAAGTGCCATCAAGAATTAAGTCACTTCTCCAGTGGTTCAGAGCTCCTTCAAGCTCCTACAATCTCTATATTTCACTAAGAGGATTCAAACACAGGTATTTAAAGTCTTAGCAGCTGCCCTGAGATCAGTGTGTTTTCATTAACCCTCCATCTATACTGTAACACTCATATTAACCAAACTGAACCCAGATCAGATTCTAAAGATACACAAAATCACGACAAAAACATAGTGTACACAACAGCCACGGTTTTTATCTTGAAAATAATTAATATAAAGCACAGCCAAATTACTGTGTGGGTTCCAGTTCGTTTGAGTCGTCTTGCTCTGGGTTGTTCTGCCAAAGGCATCATGTGATTGTGTTGGCTTTCATTTGCATTTCTAGATATTTCAGTGTCTGGCCTTCAGGAAAATGTTATTGCTCAGTGGTTGCTCTTTTATAGCTCAGTTAAGTCAGAACAAGAAGTACTTATCAGATTAAGGCAAGAATTTCAAATCTGCCATTCATCCTTTAAAAACTCAAGAAAACAACAGCACAAAAAACACACAACAAACCAGAGATGTACACAAAAATGTAGACAAAGATGCCTCTGTCGAGTCCTTCTTCTCTAACTTTTGTTCTTTCCTCACATTAGCTTTAGTTCAAAAACATTCATCTCGAAAAAATGCCAGCAGATCTCGGCTGAGTGATTGTTTATATTGTTTTTATTAACGATATTAATACACAGCTCTATATATAAAGTTGGATATATAGTCCACATTAGGGTGACCACCTGGTTGCTTCTCTGTTGCAGGATGTAGATGTGATTTTAGATGTGATATTATACCAAGTAAATATTGATTTACATTAGTTGGAAAGCTTATTTGGCATTATGTTGGATGACAACACATATAAAATCGTCAGTAAGCTATGTTAATTGTGACCACATCTGTGACTGGCACTCAATTTGCCCAGGTTCGAGTTATACAATGTAATTTACTCTACGAAACCTTTTCAGTCTGATAAATATAATGGACGGAGTAACAGGCTAGTGAGTAAAATCAGATTTTATACTAAATTAAATTTCCTTAAGTAGCGACTAGTTTATTTTCCTTTTCATTTTATGCGTTTTACTGGATTCAGTGCATGTTGGACTTGTATTTTTGTTGGATCTGGCAGGTTTGATCAGGATTTTTTTATTTAGTATGTGTCTATATGAAGTCCTGGGCTGGTGTAGATATATTTAATTAATTTCGAAGAGGTCCACACGGATTCTTTGCTCCGCCCAGTCGTTATCTGCGGAAAAATCGAACTCTACGATTGTGTTTGTTGGTGATTTTTTTTATTTTTTATTATCATATTTCTTGTAATTTCAGGGAATAAAAAAATAATACAGACATAATTTAAATGCAGGACTCCCAATTTTGAGATACATACAGTACACTCATGAAAAGCAATGTATACTATATAGCAAATCTCAATTGCTTAATTGTTTATATTGTCGCAAAATGATCACTCACTTGTATATATAAATATGTACAATTTATACATATAATATAGCATAAAGCAAAATTCAACAGCTTGATTGTTTATATTGTCACAAAATGTAACCATACATTCTAAAAAATTCTGGGTAAAAAACAACCCAAGTTGTTGGGTTGAAAATGGACGGCAATTGGGTTGTTTAAACCCAAACATTTAACCCAATCACTGGGTTAAAAACAACCCAAGTTGGGTTGAAAATGGACAAACCCAGTGGTTGGGTTAAATGTTTGCCCAACAGTTTTATTTAACTCAACTATTGTTTAAAAATGACTATCTGGCTGGTTTAAAATGAATCCAAAATAGGCTGGAAATTAAAAATCAGACACATAATTACTAGAGGCAACAAAAATAATCAAAAGGTAAACATTTATAAATAAGCAATTTAATAAATGTATATTGTTTAATTATTATATATTGAACTAATTAATAAATGTTCATTTATTAAACATATTAATAAACATACTTTGGGTTCATTTTAAGCAAGAAATGCAGTAATTTTTAAACAATAGTTGAGTTAAATAAAGCTACCCAGCAGGTTGGCCAAACATTTAACCCAGTGACTGGATTAAAACAGCCCATTCGCTCGGTTAAAACAACCCAATCGTTGCGTTAAAACAACCCAATTGCTGGGTTTGTCCATTTTCAACCCAACTTGGGTTGTTTTTTTTGTTTTTTGTTTTTGGAGTGTATTATCGCCCAGCTCTACTCTTCTAAATGCAACTATAATGAAGGTATTATAAACATGAACATCACGATTTTCTGTAAAACAATGTGAAACAACATGTAAATAAATCTGACTTGACTCAACAGGTGTGACCCCTCACCTCGGGACCCTCAGCGGTCCGGCGGGGCGTGTTGTTGTCGTCCCAGCGGGTGCAGCTGGTAGTTCCAGCCTCACAGAGCGGCATGGGAGCGGAGCACTGGAGCAGCTCGGTCAACAGCTTGAGCACCAGCGCTACGACCATGATCCTCAGCACCGCATCGGGCCGCTGCCGTTACGCCCGCCAGCCCCGAACGCCCCTATGAACTGCGCCGCGCCGACCCCACATGCCTAAACGAAGCGTTCGCGGGCATCAACCCATATCCCGCTTCAGCGCGAGTTTCCAAACAGTTTGCTCCTCAGAGTGTCTGTGAGTTTAGCTTTGCTGTCTTCCTGGTTGAGTTTCTTCACAGACACAGGGATGCCGAGCTGCACTAAGAGAAATGCACGCAGATGCCCACAGCAGTCGCTTCGCATTAGTGAACGCTGTAAGCAGAATCCTACTTCTGTCAGAGAGAGAGAGAGAAAGAGAGAGAGAGGAAGATACGCTCGTTCCCACACAACGAGACATGCTCTGTTGAAGATAATCGGAGGGGAAGGGAGGGAGCGAGCATGTTCACGAGAGAAGAGCGGAGAGGAATCCTCAACAAAGGGATGAAGAACACAAAAAGCAAAGTAATCTGAGACAAGGTGGGCGATACTTCAGGCCAGAACAAGGAGACGACATCGGATGAATTAGCAATCGAGCACAAAAACAAGCATCTCGAAACAGAGCGAGAGAAATGGGTTGAGCTGAAGGGCAGTGGAGCAGAAACAACCACAAACATTTCTCCTTCCTCCCTCTGCTCTGTGTCTACAGCACAGAAATCAGTCTAATCTGTGTTTGATTTACAGGAAAAACTTTAAACAAGATCAAACCTAAAGTGTTTTTAGAGAGAATGTCTCTTGAATTAAGTTTATAAACTTAAAAAAATCAAAAAATGTTTGTTTTATTTTTTTTTATTTTTAAAAAGAAATATTTTAAAGAGGTTGCTACAATAATAATTATTGGTTGTTTGTTTGTTTTTTAACAGTGGTTGGGTGGTTTTAACCCAGCGAATGGGTTGTTTTAACCCAGAGAATGGGCTGTTTTAACCCAGCAATTGGGTTGTTTTAACCCAGCGAATGGGTTGTTTTAACCCAGAAAATGGGCTGTTTTAACCCAGCAATTGGGTTGTTTTAACCCAGCGAATGGGTTGTTTTAACCCAGAGAATGGGGTGTTTTAACCCAGCAATTGGGTTGTTTTAACTCAGCGAATGGGTTGTTTTAACACAGAGAATGGGCTGTTTTAACCCAGCAATTGGGTTGTTTTAACCCAGCAAATGGGTTGTTTAAACCCAGAGAATGGGCTGTTTTAACCCAGCGATTGGGTTGTTTTAACCCAGCGAATGGGTTGTTTTAACCCAGAAAATGGGCTGTTTTAACCCTGCGATTGGGTTGTTTAAAACCAGCGATTGGGTTGTTTTAACCCAGAGAATGGGCCGTTTTAACCAAGCGAATGGGTTGTTTTAACCCAGCAATTGGGTTGTTTTAACCTAGAGAATGGGCTGTTTTAACCCAGCGAATTAGTTGTTTTAACCCAGAGAATGGGCCATTTTAACCCAGCAATCGGGATGTTTTAACCCAGCGACTGGGTTGTTTTAACCCAGAGAATGGGCCGTTTTAACCCAGCGAATGGGTTGTTTTAAACTAGAGAATGGGATGTTTTAACCCAGCGAATGGGTTGTTTTAACCCAGCGATTGGGTTGTTTTAACCCAGAGAATGGGCTGTTTTAACCCAGTGATCGGGATGTTTTAACCCAGCAATTGGGTTGTTTTAACCTAGAGAATGGGTTGTTTTAACCCAGCGATTGGGTTGTTTTAACCCAG
>RJVU01071319.1:3645883-3662605 GCA_003731715.1 Anabarilius grahami
TGGGTTAAATGTATGCACAACCTGTTGGGTAGTTTTATTCAATTCTATTTTTAACTATTGTTTAAATGACTGGTAAAAAAAAAAAAAGGTAAAAAAAACACCCAATCCCTGGGTTTGTCCATTTTCAACCCAACTTTAACCCAGCATTTTTAGTGTGATGATTTGTAACATATTTATATTTAAATAATAATTTTTTATGATTTTATTGTATTTAATACTTAATATATTTATTTGCACAATTTGATTTATCTTATTTAGACAACTTATTGTCTTCCTTAAGACCAGCTAGTTGGTTTTGTTAGTATGTGGTTTAGGTAATCTCTACACTGAACGCAATGAAACAGCAGAACTCAGCAGACAAACGCTCTATTAATAGCACACGGCTGCAGAGTCGAACACCAACACGACAAACAAACGCTTACGGCAAAGTTACGGCACCGTCACGGGGGAGTGTGTGTGTGTGTGTGTGTGTTGTTGTTCATGTGTGTTTATATGTGTGCTGAGAGATGATATGTTTTCAGCAATGTCTCTCAAGCTGTGCTCAGATTTGCCAAGACACCAAAATCTCATGATGAACTCAATCATTTCTCATCAAATGATCTGAGCTGCTCCGCATTCATTTCATAACTCTAAACCCCTACTGGATGACGACTATTGATTCATTTTTTGGGTCTATTTTTTGTGTGTGTGTGTGTGTGTGAGGTTTCTGTGTTCAAACACACTGTCACCTGTAATGTCACTCCATTCAAAGGTCAAATGGTTTATGCTAATCTGCAGCATTAAAATCATTACACTTAATCTGCTCACTGCAGTGAAGACATCACCAACCACTTCCCAAACTCAATGATGATTGGTCATCCATTATGTTGTCATGGTAACAGGCTCTGTAGAAAGGCACTGCATTAACTTTGCAGTGTTTTACTGTACTACACATGCTTACCTAAAGTTATACATATTTATAATTTCATTTAAAGTTTATTTTTAAGTAAAAAAAAAAGTGTTTCATTTAACTTCAAATTGCTTGTTTCATTAAACACATTGGAAAAGGGAAGTCAAGAGCATTGCATTGTGGGCCATGCAATGCGGTCCATTTTTAGAAAGTCACCCACAATATTTCATGCATACAAAAAAATGCACATATTGTACTTGCTTTCAAAAAATAGCAGTTAGCGCACTGCAGAGAAACTGATTTATGACGTTTCATTCTAGAAAAAGAAGATTAGAACGGACTCAAACTCTTCCAGTCACCAGTGTTCATCCCTCAGCCTCATGTTTGTCCTGAGGACCGCAGGGCATCTGTTATACAGCCTTAATCAGCCTGAGTCTGCAGGGGTGAATACAGCACCGTGACTCATACTCGTGTGTGTGTGTGTGTGTGTGTGTGTGTGTGTGTGTGCGCCACACTGCTGGAAACGACAACACATTCCTGACAGATTACAAGACTAAGTCAAGCATCACTAGTAACTCTGCTTAAGTTAAGAGTAAGAGTTAGTATCAGCTTCAGACATGAATGATTCCTCAGATCATGTGTGTTGTTGAGGAGAGTGTGCTGGTTCTTCATGAACTGATCAGACGCAGCGTTTTCACCTGCTGCACCAGAAAACAGATGGAAACCTCCTACAGACGCACACTGAAGGAGAGACCTGAGATATATACAGACCAGAGGATCACAGAAATGAAAGGGTGCAGGACTCTTCACACTCACTTTCACCCAGAACATCTTAGCAACCTCCTAGCAACCACCCAGAACATGTTAACACCTCCCTAGCAACCACCCAGAACATCTTAGCAACCTCCTAGAAACCACCCAGAACATCTAAGCAACCTTCTAGAAACCACCTCGAACATCTTAGCTAGCAACCCCCTAGAAACCACCCAGAATATCTAAGCTAGCAACCTCCTAGCAACCACCCAGAACATCTTAGCAACCTCCTAGCAACCACCCAGAACATCTTAGCAACCTCCTAGAAAACACCCAGAATATCTTTGCTAGCAACCTCCTAGCAACCACCCAGAACATCTTAGCAACCTCCTAGAAACCACCCAGAACATTCTAGAAACCACCCAGAACATCTTAGCTAGCAACTCCCTGGCAACCACTTAGAACATCTTAGCAACCCTCTAGAAACCACCCAGAACATCTTAGCTAGCAACCCCCTAGAAACCACCCAGAACATCTTAGCAACCCCCTAGAAACCACCCAGAACATATTAGAAAACTTCTAGCAATCACTCAGAACATCTTAGCTTGCAACCCCCTGGCAACCACCCAGAACATCTTAGCAACCCCCTGGCAACCACCCAGAACATATTAGAAAACTTCTAGCAATCACTCAGAACATCTTAGCTAGCAACCCCCTGGAAACCACCCAGAACATCTTAGCAACCCCCTGGCAACCACCCAGAACATTTTAGCAACCCCCGGCAACTATCCAGAACATCTTAGCAACCTCCTAGCAACCACCCAGAACATCTTAGCAACCTCCTAGAAAACACCCAGAATATCTTAGCTAGCAACCTCCTAGCAACCACCCAGAACATCTTAGCAACCTCATAGCAACCACCCAGAACATCTTAGCAACCTCCTAGAAAACACCCAGAATATCTTAGCTAGCAACCTCCTAGCAACCACCCAGAACATCTTAGCAACCTCCTAGAAACCACCCAGAACATTCTAGAAACCACCCAGAACATCTTAGCAACCCCCTAGAAACCACCCAGAACATATTAGAAAACATCTAGCAATCACTCAGAACATCTTAGCTAGCAACCCCCTGGCAACCACCCAGATCATCTTAGCAACCCCCTGGCAACCACCCAGAACATATTAGAAAACTTCTAGCAATCACTCAGAACATCTTAGCTAGCAACCCCCTGGAAACCACCCAGAACATCTTAGCAACCCCCGGCAACTATCCAGAACATATTGGAAACCTCCAAAAATCCACCCCGAACATCTTAGCAACCCCCGGCAACTATCCAGAACATCTTGGAAACCTCCTAGCAACCACCCAGAACATCTTACAGACCTCCTAGTAACCACCGAGAACATCTTAGCAACCCCCTAAAAAAAACACCCAGAACATCTTAGAAAACTTCTAGAAACCACCCAGAACATCTTAGCTAGAAACCCCCTGGCAACCAGCCAGAACATCTTAGCAACCCCCTAGAAACCACCCAGAACATCTTAGCTAGCAACCCCCTGGCAACCACCCAGAACATCTTAGCAACCCCTGGCAACTATCCAGAACATCTTGGAAACCTCCAAGAAACCACCCAGAATATCTTAATTTTATCTAAGTTTTGTTGAAACTTATTTTTTAACCACACTTAAGGATGTCAAAACAAATGTTTTTCACTTTGCACATTACATATATATCATAAAATAAAATGATTTGTTTAAAAAGTATTTTATTGGTGACAAATTACAATTTGTGTTGCGTGAGACAAACCACAACATTTAGATTTAACCAGTTTCTTCTAAACCTGTGGCTGCAGTATAAATCTGTTTATAGAACAGTGTTCACAGCACCTAAAGTCTCGTATCAGATTCGAGCTGAAAGAACGTTACAGAAACACAGTCGCTCACGGCGGGTTGCCTAGTTACAGCAGAGCGAGAGTGTAACCTCTCTATTCTAAATTTAAGCTCTGAAACTCAGCAGTGGACACAGGTAAATAAATCCTACATGAGATTCCTGCAGGACAGCAATGAAATTAAACGAGAGACTCTGCTTCTCAGATGTTTATCCACAGAAAGAGCAAACTGTGCTCTGATTTGACAAGATAACAAAGTCTGCAATCGAACATTAAATGATCTGAGCCACTCATGCACCTGTGAAGTGATCAATTCCAGTCATTCCAATTGAACTTCCTGTTGTGGCCAATTCAAGTTCTCATTGACACGTGATTCTTACGTGCTGGTTGTTTTCCACACACCAGACTTCTGACGTCAGAGAGAAAACTGGTAACACAGTCTGAAAAATGACTCGCTGGCAGAAACTGAAAGAATAACGCGGTATTTTTTCTTTTATAACTCTACTCTCTTTAATGCAGGTTTGCTGAAGTTATAAATCATCCGTCGTGGTTAGAGGAATGAATATATTGCAAACCCTGCAGCCGTTCATGAACTCATCTCAGCCTGATCTGATTTACTAACCGCGAGTCTGTTCCTTTATAACAATACAGAGAGAGTTTAATCTTTCCTGTGTTTGTTTCTCTGTTCTTCATTGCTCTCGGTGCACAAACAAACCTTTTTGTTAGAGGTGTTGTGGTAATATGGGTTGGAAAAAAACATTACTTAAAATAACTGTTGATTTAATGCATTAATTTAATTAGTTACGGAAAAATAACGTGTTAAAATGATTTAACGCACCTGCCTAAGTAGTTCATCTTACATTTCATACAGTTGTTATTGTTCCGAAAAGTTTGAGTGCAAATGTGATATTGATTTTATGCAACAGTTCAATAAATAAGTTAATATTGTGATATATTTTACACACAATATTGCCTGTTTTTGCTCAATTTTGCCAACGAAAATATTACCTGTAAAGCCAGAGCAGAACTGTTGAGCAACTGAGTGGTGAATCTGCGTTTTGAACGAATCAATCTGGTGAACCAATGATTCAATGATCCAGAGAGCCATTTACTTCATTCCTGAATGAATCAGCTGTTTGAACGAATCGAATGAATGACTCAGTGATTTACCGCCACCTACTGGCAGTTTCAGTTTCTTATTTACAGAATAATTTCATTCAAAAAAATAATTTCATATTTTGGGGATAATTTGCCCAGAAACTAAAATTCTGTTTATTTACATTTGCTCACCTTCATGTCGTTTCAATTCTGTATGACTTTCTTTCTTTTGCGGAACATAAAAGAAGATATTTTGAAGATTTAGTTTTGTTCTGTAAATATAGCTGAATATCAATTCAGATGCACTTCTGAAAGTTTATGTGTAATAAATTCTATGTTGAATCAAATATTTATTTTTTTTGAAACTACTTTTTATAATGTCTGTTTGATACTTTTCTCATTTAACACAATAATGACTTTAAATTATAATTTGGGGGTAATTTCTCAGCCAAATTTGATTTGCAATTAATTAGATCAATTAATTGGCACACTGTGTAATTAGTAAGGGATAATGTACATCCAGCCGGTTGTTATCGCAGAATAAACCCCGACAGGGTGATTAGGACAGGTCTCGCATCAGCCTGAAGGGGTTTATTCTGCGATAGCAACCGGTTGGATGTACATTATCCCCCTTATTACACGCCTACTTGCCACTTAAGTAAATAATTAGACATGAAATATTGATCGAAATACCTGTTTGTTAACTTTTAATCCATTACAGTGAACAAAGCAATAGTCGCAAATTGGCAGCAGCTGCGTTTATATGAAACGTGAGAGAGCGAGTCCGTGATACCAGATGACATAATTAAATACCTATACACAAAATATTGATTTGACTGCATTTTAATATTTTATTAGCTCACCAAACGCTAAAGTTCCACGAGGAAAAAAAGCTCCTATCAAGCGTTTACCACTGCAGACTTCAGTCTGGATGTTACCCTGTGTTATCTGTTTTTAGCGGTTGTTATCTGGGAATAACATACCGCTGGATGCCTGAATGACCGATTAGAATCAAGTATTCCACAGAGCCGTGTAATAAATTAGATTAACATTTTTAATTGCTTAACAGCCCTAATATAATTTATGTATGTATGTATGTATGCATGTATTTATTTATTTTTCCAACCTATATTACTGTAATTATTATTATTATTTCCAGAATAAATAAAGGACAAGCTTAATGCCAATCATTATGTTTATTTACTTTATTTATTTAGCCTTCTCTCTATGCAGCAAGTGTTGCTGAGTAATAAGCTGAATTCCTCAGGAAAAACACACTTGTGCTGAAAACCAAAAAAAAAAAACGCAGTTGATTGTTATGAAATATGAGGGTCAGGAGACAGAATCGGATTTGAGGGTTTGTTTTGCTGCTGGCGTTTCTGGACTGATTTTCTCAGCGAGGTTGTGTAACTCTCCGCAGTAAACACAGAACAACCACACAACTCTTATTATTCTGGATGGATGAACGTGTCACATGATCAGATCAATCAGACTCTGAAGTTTACAGAATATAAAGTCTGTATGGTTAAACATGTTTAGGGTGTTATTGAGTTACGGGGAGTCAAATGCACATCCAGCTCTGTAACACAATACACAACTTATGCAAACACACACACACACACACACACTTGTGCTACTGAGAGTCTGCAGACGCTTCGTTTGCCTGCTCATTCAATCTAATAACTCTTTTAATCAATCCAATAATCCCTCCAACAGATGCTATTTATTTTGCCCCATCACAACCATTTATTACGACTATATTTTGTACATTATTTATGTTCTAATGCAATCTGGATCATGAGAAACACTTGTTTTCTTGCTCTTTCAAAGTAAAAACGGATTCATGCTTAGAAACTACGTGTCTTTGAGATCGAATCTACACTTAAAATGAAGCAATGAACAGCGTGAGTGATAGTGACGTCATAATCCATCCCTGCTTGATGAAGAACAGAGATAAAGACTAAAATGTGACTCTGTTATGAGCTTCTGTTGAAGCACGAGATGATAACATGACAGATAAAGCTTCATTCACTAGATGTTTCCCACTGTTTATAAAGATAATTAAATCCATTATTATTAATTCTGCGAGACAGCTGACTTTTAATTCGTTATATTATTTTTAAATCAGGAGGTGTTCTCGTGTGTGATTAAATATAACGAGCAGGTCTTCAAACAGATCATTAGCATATTGTGATTACAGCTCAAACACAAAGCCGAGTAATTTCATCGGATAGATATGAAGGTATTAATATATCAAGCGCTTCACTTTAATACTCAATTAATGCCACTAAACTGATTTCACTGTAAAAGTTTTTCAGCGCGGGAAGATTTTTAGTGTAACGTCAGAAATTCCGAATTCTGGGAACATTCCGGTTTGAATGCAGCATATGTGCAGGTAAAAATAGCATATTCCTTCATAATAAAAGTCAAGTGACAAGTTATTGGAAATTAATTTCATAAATATTTATAATGAGCATATGGAGTTTGGTGCTGCATCTCACACTGACAAAAAACACTCGCATACACACAAAGTTCATTCTGTACTCGTTAAATCAACACAAATGAGACTGAACTTTAGGCCTGTGACTGTCAAATAGCTGTCATTTCAACTGGAGTGTGTGTGTAAAACCCCATGAGCTAATCAAACACACACACACACACATGTTTTATGGAGACTTTCCATAGACATAATTTTTATACTGTACAAACTGTATATTTTATCTTAAACCTACACAATCACAGAAAACTTTCTGCACTTTTACATTTTCAAAAAACATCATTCTGTATGATTTCTCTCTCTCTCTCTCTCTCTCTCTCTCTCTCTCNAAGTGACAAGTTATTGGAAATTAATTTCATAAATATTTATAATGAGCATATGGAGTTTGGTGCTGCATCTCACACTGACAAAAACCACTCGCATACACACAAAGTTCATTCTGTACTCGTTAAATTAACACAAATGAGACTGAACTTTAGGCCTGTGACTGTCAAATAGCTGTCATTTCAACTGGAGTGTGTGTTTGATTAGCTCATGGGGTTTTACACACACACTCCAGTTGAAATGACAGCTATTTGACATGTTTTATGGAGACTTTCCATAGACATGATTTTTATACTGTAAAAACTGTATATTTTATCTTAAACCTACACAATCACAGAACACTTTCTGCGCTTTTACATTTTCAAAAAACATCATTCTGTATGATTTCTCTCTCTCTCTCTCTCTCTCTCTCTCTCTCTCACACACACACACACACTGCCTCTCTGGCTTGTCAGCATGACACCATCAAATCAAGTAGATTTTTAACAATGTTACATTTGAATATTCCATTCGGAATAATGAGCTTGTTCTGAAACATTGAAGTGACATAATGTGACACATGTGAAGAGAATGTAATATATATATACACTGCCCTCCAAAAGTTAGGAAACACTCCTGGCAAAGTGTGGTTTTGGACGATATCAGCATAAATCCTTATAATTTTTTGGTGCAAATACATTAAAGTAACTTGACATTATCATTGAAGACCAGCAATAATCATTTTCATTTTTGTTACATAATAATGGCAATATATACATGTCAAAGTCAGACATGCCCCTTTCCAGCTGTGATCTGGTTACTGGTTTCAACTTGGCCCAGGTTTGTAAAAGATTTTTGGTTCAGCACACCTTAATAGCTTCAACAATTGATTGTCAATTAAGTTTAGAATACAATGAACCAATGAGAACCCAGTTTAGGTCAGATAGCTGCTAATGGTGGATATTTTGATGAATTGAAAATTTAAGTTTTTTCTATGTATAAACTGTATGTAATAAAATATAGTTATCGTAGTTTGTGTCGTCCCTTATCAAATTAAAAAGGATTCATGCCAATATTGTCCAAAACCCCACTTTTCTAGGGCGTTTCCAAACTTTTGGAGGGCAGTGTATATATATTATTTTGGAAGAATGTGCTGAATGTAACAGCCAGTGATTGGAGTAGCGATAACCAAAACCTAAAAATTCTTAATTAATTACAATTATATTACAGAATATTTTGGATGCACTGAATGCAACCACTGGAATATAGATAGCCAGAAATCAAATCTATTTATATGCCGTAGAAATACTAAAAGTTTATACTATAATAACAGCTTTGCTAAAAGAACAGATGACCTGAGCTCGAACCAACCAGCAAATTCCTCGAGCACAACTGCATATTCTGCATTTTCAAAGTTGAAATATTGAGAAATGACATCAAGACAGAGATAAAAATGTAAGTACAAACACAATAACCAGGTTTAATTTTGTCTGTAGAACAGAAGCCTGCGTCATAATTCAAACGAGCCTCTGCTGCAATATGCCACAATTGTGATCATGATATTGTAATTTATGCTCATATTCAAACACATAAAACATAACTGCAGCCCTGAATGATTTCAATACAGACTAAAACTAGCAGGCATGAAAACTAAAGATACAAATATTGTTGGGTTCACCCAAAAAGGTGAATTCTGGCATTATTAACTCTCTCTCTCTCATGTTGTTGATGATCATCATGTGATTTGTTTGTTATTTCTCATGTGCTGAAGGAATCAGAGTGGATTTGACATGCTGTAAGTTTAAAGAAATGCAGAATGGAATCGGGACTGAAGCAGAGAGTCATTTACGGCGATAATTCCCTCTTGGTGCCAAAGGAAAATGTTCCATGCACTCCAGCAGGGATAATTGAGGCATCAGAATGAGACGAGACAGCTGCCGCTCTCAGGATGAGGATATGCAAAGCCATCTTCCCCCGGTGCGCTGACAAACTGCAGGTGAGCGGAACGCAGTGAATCATGGGAAAAGGGCCATCAGAGTCCGGCGAGCTGCCGTCTAAAGGGGCCGTCGCAGTGTGATTGATGACCCGCCCCGCTCGTGGTGATTTGTCGCTCTAATGGATGGTCTGGCCGTCAGGGCCGCTGGCAGCCAATCAGACTGCTGTCACTTACGGGGATGAACGGCTTTCACACACACCTCACAGATCACTCACCTGACTCTGAATCCGCTCCTCTGAGCCACTTTACAGTCCAGTCCAAATGCAAAAGTGGAAAGAAATGTCATTGTATTAGATGCACAAAGTCCTGAATCTGCCCTTATTGGGGTATTAAACGATATTTTATTGGAAGTTGACAATGGAAACTGTGTCGGTCTTGTTCTTCAGCTGCTCTTGTAAGTTACGGGGTACCTCAGGGCTCTATTTTAGGGCTGTTTCCTTTTTCTCTATACATGATTCCTGTGAGCTCTATGTTTAATAAATTTGGCATTTCATTTCATAGTTACGCTGAAGATACACAGTTGAAACTGCCTTTCAAAGCAGGAAATAATGCAGCTGAAAATTCTTTGCTGAATTGACTTGAGGAGGTGAAATGTTGGATGAACTTAAATTTTTAATGTTAACCTGCCCACGCTCCCATTTGTGTCTCGCTTTAAGAGCCAAAAGACACTGAAACCAAGTAGGTAGCACAATAATTGTTTTTGCATACAAAATCAGAGACTTTACACATTCAGATCATGCCTCCAACATGCTTCTGTTGCATTGTTTTTACCCTCTAATGAGTCTGAACAAATTGAGTTTACAACAAAACAGCGCACAGGCGATAACTGACAACAAATATGTAGATTTCATGTGGTGTTTTTACTTATAACTTATAACTTTGCTCATCACCATTTACAGCAGATTCTTACGATTAAAATGAGCCCAAAATCAACATAATCCATTGCCTCGATCATGAGATATTACTCATGGAGTGATGTAAAATATTTGGCTAAAAACATGTCTCTCGTCTTTCCGAGATGCAATGTGTTATCCAATGTTTCCGAAACCGTCCATGCTTGTTTTCCAATGTGGAATAACACAAAAGAGGTATTTTAAATCTTAGAAACTCGGCTTTTTAATGCATCTAACCATTTCGATCAACTCTTAACGAGTGCTGAGTCGTCCCTATAAACCGGAGTGTACCACCCGCCGGCGCGACCTAGCAGCGAAAAAATTAATAATCATATTTTTCAAAACTACTGCCTTGATCAACACAAAATAAGTGTCATTTGAAAGCTTAGTTTGAACTTTACAATGCATGCAATTCGATTAACTCCTAAGTAGTGCTGAGTTATTTGCTGATAAATAGAATTTTTTTTTTTCATAATTTATATAACTAAATACAAATATGTAGATTTCAAGTGGTATTTTTACTCATAACTTCATGAAACATGCAGAAAATGGCACATTATTTAAAGCAGATTCTCACGATTAAAATGAGTCCAAAATCAAAGTAACTTTTGATTACTTTATGCTATCACCACAAAATTTGATCCAGATGCAGCTCACATATATTTGTTTGTCTTTTCTCAGCAATTTCTCAGCATGAGAATGTCCAATTGTAAAGTAATTTATATTATATTATATTATAATCTTTACTTTTGTGCATGTCACTCAGAAAAAAACAACTCTAAAAATGCCTTCAGGTCTTAAAGGGCTAAATGATACAAATATTGAAATTATGCTTTTTTGGGGGGAAAAGCACATTGTTTACTCCAAAAACAGTTTTCATCCCGTGTAATAAGTCATGCAACTAACTCAGGCATAATTTTTGATCATCAAATAAACACAGTAGTAAAAAAATAGTTTCTTTCAATTGAGAAGGACTGCAAAATCGAAGTCAGTTTTATTAAAGAATGATCTTGAAAAAGTTATACAACGCTTTACAACAAATGACACTTGCTTTGCTATTTTGTCCTTAACGCAGTGACATTCAGATGTGTGTGTCTGAACACGAACAGACTCTGTCGTTTTAATGTAAAATATGCTGTTCACAGTGTTTTCTTGTTACATCTAAATGTCATGCTCGTCTTCAGAGGGACAGAAGCAGCGACCGGAGCCGTTTGACAGGCCTGCTGTTTAAAAAGACACATGATGCTGCGCTGCCAGATAGACACGAGATGAGAGAACACCAGCATCTCCCACAATGCACTGCTGCGCACACTGTTACAATGAATCAGCCTCACCTCTAGCGGGAAACTGATGTCATTTACCTCCATTAATCATATTTGTGCTCGGAGGAGTCAGAAGTAATAGACTTCCATCGGTACGATACGAGACGCGGGGCGAGACTGAGACACCGGAGTGAACCACAACACAG
This sequence comes from Anabarilius grahami, assembly GCA_003731715.1. NCBI lineage: Eukaryota > Metazoa > Chordata > Actinopteri > Cypriniformes > Xenocyprididae > Anabarilius > Anabarilius grahami. The sequence continues at coordinate 3,657,672 of RJVU01071319.1, forward strand.
CAGTTCAGCTCAGCACAACAGATGGATCTGTTTCTACATTACAGAACAGTCAAACATTTACTGACATTATATAGGCTTAATGCTTCTATTAACGTGTGTGAAACAGGTTTATATTTCACTGTAATGTTGAGCTGTATATTAAAAAAAGTGTAGTGGTAGCAAAACTATGTTGCTTGCAACTTCTATTACTAACATGACATCAATAAATGGATCATTGATGAATACGATTTTTAAAAGTGTAAAAAACATAAAGGAGATTTAATTATTTTTGAAGTTTTATTAAGTGTTAACAATGAGATTATGCGGTTTTTATAATCAACACTGCTTTTGTCACTCATTTTTTACAAGATGGACAAAATTTGTCACCAAAAAAGTCATTCGGTTTAACCAAAATTTCGGTTTTACCGGATGACACTTTCGTCGAATGACGATATTTTCAAACGATGCTAACAGGCTGATATCTAGCTAGCTATCAAAAGGACAATCAAACATTTTATATTTAGTACAAGTTTTTAAAATATTAAAACATTTTCCATGTTTTATAGCGGTTGCACCGAATGACCTGATGTTTCCGGACATGCGTATGAACAAGTGAAAACATGAATTTTTTAAATAGTTAAGAGAAAGTTAGTGACTTTGCTTCACGACCATGTGGTCCTTTGCATGTCACATCCTGTCACATGATATTGACCACATGACTTGATCCAAAATGATCCCTTTATATTGGTTACTCCAAATGACATCAATGAAATTCATTTTTCCGAACATACTGTACATTCTCATAACAAAGCAATGACTTCTACACATAATTTTAAAACCATTTTGCACTATGTTGATATATGATGTTATAAAATCATGCCAGAATAAAAAATATATAAATTTATTACATTTTAAGATATTTTAATCACAAATCAAATGGCTTTATTGGCCTTTGGACGGTTAAACCGAATGACATTTTGACACTTCAAAATCTTTAAAATACCTTTATATGTAGCAAAATATAATTAAAACATTTTGGATTCAATAAAAGAGATCTAGTTGTACTACCTTACATGCTTTGGATGTCATATCTTTGTTTTTTTATTATTATTAAGGCCTTTGGACAAAACAAATGGTGTCAGGTATTACAGTACTGCTGTTTTGCTGGACATGATATGTTGATGTGTTTGATAATGACGTATTGTAATGCAGTTCTGTCTCATTTTCACATACTTCAATTATGCTTTTGGACGTTCGACCTCAAAAGATGTTGTTTTTGCTAGTCATGTGATATAAAAGTACATAAAAGTCCTAATATTGTTTGTTTGAAACATGCAGAATATGTGTGCTTCTGTTTTATGACCAGATGGAGGCAGAATATCATCCAGTAAACGATGATTTTCTGCCTGTGTGTGTGTGTGTGTGTTTGAAGGTGTGCAAACACACAATATACAGATTATATCATAAAAAAGATAAAGGTATATAAGAAAATACAGAACAAATTATTAAAAGAAAATTAGTGTTTTCAAAAATACAGTTTTTAACTGCACAAGAATGTAAGCAAATGTAATCAAATATTCAAAATTGGGGGAATAAATGTAGAATTTAAGACTGAGGGATGATTGTTATATTAAATTACCTTAAAGTGACAAACGAAAAAACAAAAAAGTCAAAATAATGTCAAATAGCGACCTACATAAACAGAAAGACAGTTGAATGAGATGTTACATGTAACAAAAATGACATAATAAGGTTTAATGTTTAATATCTCAATAGTTTCTCCTATTAGATTAGGTTTAAATTAAATTAGGATCAAATGGGGATTCAAGCTGTGCTCAGATCAATCAAAACTCTCAGTATGAACACAATCATTTCTCAATTCAATTCATTTCCACATTCATTTTCAGTTCTCTTACTGTTATTTATTTACTTTTCACCAACCAATCTGACATTTTTAAGTCTCCTGAGATATAAAAGAGCAACATCTGAGCAGCGTCTAGTGAAATGAAGCACTTCTTGTCACATCGGATGACTCCGGCTCTATCTAATCTGTCCTCATAAAGAGCTGAATTTATCTGAAACCACTGCAGCAAAGGAGTTAATAATGGAGGAAGACTTGCTGGTGCATGATGGGTAAGTGTCTGCAGGTTACAGTGTAGTGAATCCTGCTGCAGTCTCTAAGATCGTTCATATTCTGTTTGTTGTTTGTTTCTATTGAGCCAGAGAAATCCAACTAACCGCTCTATCGGACAGAACACTGATCTTATTAGTCCCAAAGAGAGATAAAACACTGAATCTTTACAAGAACCTCAGAGAGAAACGGAAACATGCTAGATTTTCAGAAGAAAACGTACATGTGCAAAAGCACATATGCATTTTTAAAAATAACATTAACCCTTGTGCGGTCTTCGTTTGGGAGGTACACTCAGGGTCTTTGGGGTCTCCACAGACTCCAGGCAACACAATGTCATTTTGTAACAAAATAATTGTTTTTTTAAAAAACAAATGTAATTTTACTCTGTTTATTAATGTTTTTACTCCACATTTGTGCAGTTTTTGGAGGATTTATCATATATTTAATTATATAAATAAATTAAAAAATATTTTTTAAAATGGGTTTTTATACAAAAACAGCTTTTTATGTAAAATTCACTTTATAAAAGACCCACATTTCTAACTTTCATTCATGGGGATAACATGGATAATTTGACATGGTTTAGTGTGAGATTTTTGCCCATCTTTTGGAAAATGCAGTTTTAAAAGTAAAAAACTATCACTTTAACCAGCAGATGCTGCAGAGCTCCACTATGTGCTGTTTGACTGACTGAAAGACTCTTTTCACAAGTATTTTTCAGTTGGATTCATATCTAAATATTATGAAATCACAATTATAACAATAAAAGCTATGTTTTGTCAAAGTTTAGTATTTTGTAATGAAAAAAATCAGTTTTTTAAAATATTGTTACATTATGATGAGACCCCACTTAGAAAATGGACAAAATTCATCCTCAAAATCAACATTTTTGAAAAAAAAAATTTTTCAGTACAAAAAAAAAATGCTAAACTTTGACAAAAAGAAATTTTTATTGTTATAATTGTGATTTCATAATATATATATATGAACCCAACTGAAAATCCTTGTGAAAAGAGTCTTTCAGTCAGTCAAACAGCACATAGTGGAGCTCTGCAGCATCTGCTGGATAAAGTGAGAGTTTTTTACTTTCAAAACTGCATTTTCCAAAAGATATCTCACACTAAACCATGTCAAATTATCCATGTTATCCCCATGAATGAAAGTTAGAAATGTGGGTCTTTTATAAAGTGAATTTTACATAAAAAGCTGTTTTTGTATAAAAACCCATTTAAAAAAATATTTATTTATTTATTTATATAAATTAAAAAAATATGATAAATCCTCCAAAACATTACATTAATAAACAGAGTAAAATTACATTTGTTTTTTAAAAAAACAATTATTTTGTTTTCAAAATTTAATTTTGTTGCCTGGGGTCTCTGAAGACCCTGAGTGTGACTTTTTTTTCTACACTAACATAAAGACAAGATATTGCTCCAATTTTTTTTTATTTGTAGATCTAGAAAGTGTTAACCACTGTACAAAGTTTCATGTCATTTGGACAATGAGATTTTTTTTATTTTATTTTAGCAAACGTCGTTTGAGGTCTAAAAAGACCCCAAAGACCTTATAAGAGTAAAAAAAAAAACTATATTTTCAACGGCAGTGTAAATATCATCATGGCTAATCTGTAGTTTTCCCATCTCTCTCTCTCTGTCTCGATCTATTCGTGCTCCTGGTGGTCTCTGTAAGTCAGCGCATCCTGAGGGATTTGATGCGGATACAAGGAACAGTTTACAGGGCAGGTGGGAAAACGGTGTTGATGTGTTTGTTCACAGTCACTGATTGGTGGATTCAAGGGCATTGTTTGTAAAAGTGATGGATGGCGGTCGTCTCTCTCTCTCTCTACCCCTCCTCACCTTCTCCAGTCAATTATTGCTGGCCAGGCCAAACGCCTCGATAAAAACAGTACATGTAAATACATATGAGGGAAGAAAGACTGCTTGGAAATAAAAATAGCCAATTTGTTTCGAACACAATAATGCATCCATTCCTCTCAATATGACCAGTTATGGTCAGCGTTTAGTCCGAACCGACCGCTTGGCCAAAACTACAGAACAGAATTAGAAAGAGAAACACATTACAGCATCTGCAGGAACGTAATGCATCAATGTTCGTGAGAAAATAATGTAGTATACTGCTCAATGAATCTCCTAATAGTTGCCGCTCGCTGTAATGTGTTTAGGGCTGGTGTGAAAAATCACTGACAAAAATCAACAGCGTTCCCCGAGGCGAGAAGCTCCGGACAACCAGTTTGAGAAGAGCTCTCGGGAGAAATAAAGCATGTGCTGCAATAATCTAAAGGAGACGTATGCTGGAGGACTGGGGAATTTCAACATAAACAGGATACGGAACAATGCACTCTCCTATTATTTAGTAATATTATCAACACAACTGCACTGACAGTGTCAGAAGAGAACAACATTTGAACTGAACTGAATCAACACAGAATCTGATTTGAGCTGAATAAAGACACGATTGTCTTCTGTAGAGCTTCTTTACAGCTGAAATTTAATTTGTTACATAATTCATGAATTTTACAACATTAAAACAGTAGTAAACTACCATTTACTGTAGTAAAATGCTCAGGATCAGTGTCTTATGAATCGTTTCTTTTAATCAAATCCTAACATTCATGAATCAGTTGAAGTGATTATTGAATGATTCTAATTTATTTCGTAAAAAGATATTTTACTCAAGTCCAATTTGAAGTGAATATTACATAATATTCTCAAAATACTAAAACTTTGAATAAATTAATAAATAAAAATCATTATTATGATTAATATTATTATATAATATGAAATATAATATATTTCTA
>RJVU01071319.1:3662719-3672724 GCA_003731715.1 Anabarilius grahami
AAACCAATACATTAATTAAGAAATAAAAATAATAATTATTATTACTAATATAATATAATATAATAATGCTAAAAACTTTGCAACATTAAGACTGTTATTGAACTGAATCAACATTGAACTGAATTGATCTGAATATTGACACTACTGAACTGAATCCATTGATGAACTTTCCAGCATTAACACAGTTTTTTCCCGTTTATCAGCAAATAATTGTGACCTGACTCGACTGACCTCCTGCGCTACGATGCTCGATATCCGTACGGCCCGTCTCACCCTGGCGTTCCTGCTCCCCGGCGCCCCCTCCTGCGGGATGCTGTCTCGCCCGCTGAACGACATCTCGCTCATCATCTGCTCACTTCCCCCCGAACAACGGGCATCGTGCCGCCCATCCCGGGCCTGCCCGTCCGCCCCGCGCGCCAGCACGGCCACGACCCCGGTGTGCTCCTGCCCGCCGCCGTCCGCTCTCTGACTCCCGCTCTGTTCGGGCAGGCGCAGACGGGCGCAGGGGAGCAGCTGGAGCGCCGCTGTCTCTCCCTTGAGCGCTGCCACAGTCAAACTGCACTGACTCGTCTCGCTCGCTCTCCAAAGTCTGAAGTTCCCTCCCCTCGTGTTTCTCACACTCTCTCGCTTTCTGTTTTTAAAATAACGCAGGGTTTGCTTGACTGTCACTGAGCGAACGTCTGCCACTTGAGTTGGTCTTCGGCAGCATGTGTGCGGCTCCACAGGCTGTCCTGATCTCTCCTCACCTTCCTTCTTCTGCTCCCCTAATCTCTCTCTCTCGCGCGCTCAGCCGGTCTTCCCTCCCGATGCGTTTCCCCTCCCCTCCGTTGATCCTCTACACTTGATCAGCTGTAATTGGTTCTGGCGGTCTGATCCCACAGCTGTACGACACCATCAGTTTTGCGGGCTCATGCCAGGAAACCCTTCTCATTACATGTGCATATGCATTCACTCACCTGAAATGCATTGTTGCTTTACGCTTAATGAGACTCTAATGTGACCCGGGACGCTCGTTTAATTTTGTGTGCCCTCAAATGAACCGGCTCTTGTTTAACTGCCTTTTAAATTACAATTCCTCAATTTAAATTGCATTTGAGTTTAAGGGAGCAAACAGAATGCTGAGTTACTATTCACATTTGAATGTATGGAAAAGGAATTTAAAATCACAAGAAATTCATATGACTAACGTATGTACAGTAGCTTGACAAAGTCTTCTTTTAAAGTTTATATTAAAAAAAAGTATTAAAAAGCTTGAGGATAGGTGGATGGACGGACAGATGGACGGATGGACGGACGGGTGGATGGTTGAAGAGACAGATGGACGGATGGTTTGATTGATTGATGGATGGATGGACGGACGGGTGGATGGTTGAAGAGACAGATGGACGGATGGACGGATGGACGGACGGGTGGATGGTTGAAGAGACAGATGGACGGATGGATGGTTGAACAGATGGACGAACGGACGGACGGACGGATGGATGGTTAAAGAGACGTATGGATAGATGGATGGGTGGATGGATGGATTGACGGATGGATGAAGAGACAGATGGTCGGATGGATGAATGGATTGATTTATTGATGGATGGATGGACGGGCGGACAGATGAGTGGATGGATAGATGGATGGTTTAAGAGACGGACGGATGGACGGACAGATGGATGGACGGATGGATGGTTAAAGAGACTGATGGATGGATGGATTGACGAATGCACGGATGGATGGTTCAAGAGACTGATGGATGGATTGACGGGCGGATGGATGGACTGTTGAAGAGATTGATGGATGGATTGATTGATTGATGGATGGTTGAAGAGATGAATGGATGGATGGATGGATGGAATGATTGATTGATGGATGGTTGAAGAGATGAATGGATGGATGGATGGATGGAATGATTGATTGATGGATGGTTGAAGAGATGAATGGATGGATGGATAGATGGAATGATTGATTGATGGATGGTTGAAGAGACGAATGGATGGATGGATGGATGGAACGACGGACAGACAAGTGGATGGTTGAAGAGACAGATGGACGTATGGATGGATGGATGAATTGATTAATTGGTTGATTGATGGATGGATGGATGGATGGATGTATGGATAGATGGGTGGATGGTTGAAGAGACAGATGATGGATGGATTGATTGACGGACGGATGGACGGGTGGATGATGGATGGACGGACAGATGGATGGATAAAGAGATGGATGGATGGATAAAGAGATGGATGGACGGGTGGATGGATGGATGGATCGATGGATCGATTGATTGATGGATAGTTGAAGAGACGAATGGATGGATGGATGGATTGATTGATTGATGGATGGTTGAAGAGATGAATGGATGGATGGATGGATGGAATGATTGATTGATGGATGGTTGAAGAGACGAATGGATGGATGGATGGATGGAACGACGGACAGACAAGTGGATGGTTGAAGAGACAGATGGACGTATGGATGGATGAATTGATTAATTGGTTGATTGATGGATGGATGGATGGATGTATGGATAGATGGGTGGATGGTTGAAGAGACAGATGATGGATGGATTGATTGACGGACGGATGGACGGGTGGATGATGGATGGACGGACAGATGGATGGATAAAGAGATGGATGGACGGGTGGATGGATGGATGGATGGATGGATGGATAGTTGAAGAGACGAATGGATGGATGGATGATAGATGGACGGGTGGATGGATTGATTGATTGATGGATGGATGGTTGAAGAGATGAATGGATGGATGGATTGATTGATTGATTGATTGAAGGATGGTTGAAGAGACGGATGGATGGACGGGTGGATGGTTGAAGAGACAGATGGATGGATGGATTCAAGATTCAAGATTCAAGATTCCATTCTATGCCATTCTTTAGGGAATCCAAAATGGTATCAATGGTATATTTGGTAACTCAAATTTTATGTCATCGCTGAAAAAAACCCGTTTGCCATTTTTCTTTTTCAGAGTGTAGAAGAGCTGATCATACGTCAGCATGCTGAAAACTTTCTGCAGTTCAAGAGCTGAATGACAAATTGTATTATTGCGATGCATCACAGATGAAGACTGAACAGTGAAGACAGCTGTCAAGTGTTCACGGTGGAAACAATACAGTTTCAGAGAACACTGACAAGCCGCTCCGCACGACAATAGCGCTTGGAAAACTCCCTCGCAGTGTTGGGTCTGTTTTTATCACACTACAGCACACTGGCATTGAATATTGGTTGTAAAATCATAAATATTGATTGATTATTCAGCAGTGCGGGATGTGGACTGGGAAGTGTTTCTGCAGAACTGTCTTGCAAGACGTTGTGTAACGGGAGAGTCGAGCTCGACCTGTGAGTGTGAGAAATGTCTATTTTGAGTGTTATTTCTGCAGACATGATACAAAAGTGAAGCCGCTCAAAAACACAACTCGGCAGAAATTCCCCCAGACGGGCAGCGAAAGGAAAGTGTTCCAAGTTTTAAGCATCACATTAGCATTCGGACGATTTTGCAAAAAAAAAAGGCAAGTGTGAGAAAAACATGTTACGGATTTAGCTGACAAGATTTTCATTCCACTCAGTAAACAGTTACTAAATATGGTTCATTCTGTTTTAAACATCATTAGGGTTGGGAATGGAGAACATGTTCCTATTTACAACTGGTTCTGATTTGTGAAAAAAAGCAGAAATAAATTATTTCTGACATTCATTTCCATCTCAAACCTGCATTTTTTCCCAAAAGTACTACAGTAATCATTAATTGAACTGTTAGGGAATCATAATTGTTTGATTCATCACGATTCCCGTCCTCTGACATGATAATAAATCATAATGACGAACACTGAAGCACAGACTCAGAGGAGAGCTGTTGATGAGTTTGACCCAGAGATCCTGCTCAAATTGGAGCATAATTACATGAGTCAGGCTTGTTGGACCGTCCACCTGTAGTCAAACATGAGGAGACTGCTGTGAAACAGAAACTAAATCTGAGTAGAGTCTCATTTCATACTTGAGCAATACATAAATAATGCAGAACGGAGCAGAGTTCTGCTCTCAGTAGAGGTCCTGTCGAGCCCACCGTGATGAGCTGGGTAATTAGCCTGTGAGAGTTTGACAAAAAACAACAGCAGTCGCACAATGAGCCCCTCTGCCTCACTGCGGGACACGTTCAAACAGAGCCGTCCTGTTCCTGCTCTGAACTCACTAAGAGTTCCATTTACATTTACATTTACATTTACATTTATGCATTTGGCAGACGCTTTTATCCAAAGCGACTTACATTGGATTTATACTATACATTTGTATCTGAGTATGTGCAATCCCTGGGATCGAACCCATGACCTTGGCATTGCTAGTGCCATGCTCTAACCACTGAGCTACAGGAAAGTTCCCTGTGCTGTGAGAGCGGCACCAACACCAGGAGCAGGCCCGTTTAATTATACTGCAGATTTTATACTATGAAATGATGGATGGATGGAGGGCAGATGGATAAAATGATGGATGGATGGATGGATAGATAGATAGAACGATGGATGGGTTGATGGATGGACAGACAGACGGATGGACGGACGGATAGAACAATGGATGGATGGATGGATGGACAGACGGACAGAACGATGGATGGATGGATGGATGGATAAAATGATGAATGGATGGATGGATGGATGAAGGGCAGATGGATAAAATTATGGATGGATGGATGGATGGACAGACAGACAGAACGATGGATGGATGGATGGATAAAATTATGAATGGATGGATGGATAGAACGATGGATGGATGGACAGACAGACGGATGGACGGACGGCTAAAACAATGGATGGATGTATGGAGGAATGGATGGATGGATAGAACGATGGATGGATGGGTGGATGGAACGATGGATTGATGGATTGATGGATTGATGGACTGATGGATGGATGGACAGATGGATAGAACGATGGATGGATGGATGGATAGAACGATGGATGGATGGATGAATGGATGAATGGATAGAACGATGGATAGACAGATGGATAGAACGATGGAAGGATGGATGGATTGATCGATTTGATGGATGGACGGACAGACGGACGGACGGATAGAACGATTGATGGATGGATGGATGCATGGATGGAGAGAACGATGGATGGATGGATGAATGGAAAGGCGGATGGATGGACGGATAGAACATAGGATGGATGTATGGAGGGATGGATGGATGGACAGACAGATAGATGGAACAATGAATGGATGGAAGGATGGATGGAGAGAACAATGGATGGATAGACAGACAGATAGAAAGATGGATGGATGGATGGATGAATGGATAGAATGATGGAACGATGGATGGATGGATGGATGGATGGATAGAATGATGGATGGATGAATGGATGAATGGATAGAATGATGGAAGGATGGATGGATGGATGGATAGAATGATGGATGGATGAATGGATGAATGGATAGAATGATGGAAGGATGGATGAATGGATAGAATGATGGATGGATGGATGGACAGACAGAATGATGGATGGATGGATATATGTACGGATGATGGATGGATGGATAGAATGATGGATGGATGAATGGATGAATGGATAGAATGATGGAAGGATGGATGGATGGATAGAATGATGGATGGATGGACAGACAGAATGATGGATGGATGGATGGATATATGTACGGATGATGGATGGACGGATGGATAAAATGATGGATGGATGTATGGACGGACGGATGGATAAAACAATGGATGGACGGACAGACGGATGGCAAAACAAAACTGCAAAATAAAATGACAAAAATTATGCACCCTCCCCTTCTGTCATTGGCTCAGCAGACACAAAGTCCCGCCCCAAACTCATGTGATTGGTTAATCTAGTGCCATCATGTCGAGCCCATTCAGGCCACTCAGAGAAACACACAGGAGATTAATGCAGTTAATGGTGCCGAAATGACAAACTTTACCTTTAAATGCTCCTCTATCCTCTAAGGTCTATAAACATCTGCTTTCTTGACCATAATATCTACTAAAATATGCTAATGGTACATTTGAAAATAGTACAACAATAAGACTGATTTTGAAAATACAACTATACTAAGCTCAGCTCCTGACGGGATCATTATCGTCCTCACTCAGACACGTGACTGGAGGAGCTCCTGCAGGCCTCACGCGCTCAAGACCTTGTTAAAGCAGCAGCGAGGTGAGAAAGACGTCCGGTCCCGAGGGCTCGTGCTGACACTGACACCATCACCTCACCGCAGTGAACACACGACGCTCAGGACAACAAACACTCGCTTTACCCTGGAAAAGTCAAAGGCTTTTCTGACTGAGATCAACTGATTCTACTCAAAAATGACTTAAATGCATAGAAAAATTTCCAGCTTCAACATAAACTAATAAACTTATTGTGATGCATATTTGTCTGGAAAACATCACAGCTGTGAAACTCCTGAGATCTTCCAGATCCGTCACATTCAACCCTGGTGGTCATTAGAGACACAAATACTTCCACTGATTGTAATATGTAAATATTCCTCTTAATGTTTTGATGTTTAAGTGTTATCACTTTCAGGCGCAGCACCCAATCACATCAAAGAGACGCTCATTCACGAGATTATGACAAAAATGGTCAAAAAACACGACTGTCTCCATGCTTTAGTCCGCTGCTCGGCCTTATACGGTAAAAACAACAACAGATGCTGATGTTGTGAAGCATTTTGTTTGATGTCTCGTTCAACAGAATATTTACCGCAGTATATTTCTGGAACGGCCAGCATATACAGTGTTTGTGCAGCCGCTGATTTGCAACCTGAAATATTTTAACTGGCTCCTACCGATAACTCTAAATCTCCAGCTGGTCGAGTGCTTTAACTGTTGAGGACGCACACTAGCTCAGACTCGAGTTAGTACTAGTAGTGCTTTGATCAGGATCTGATTCTTTTACATGAACATTTAGACGAACGCAACGCTGATAATGTAGAATAACCATCAAGGTTCAAAATAATCTGGACAAATATTTGAAAACGAATGCTTGATTAAATGCATCACAATGTTGGGAAATGAGTCAGCAATTTAGAATTCAATGCAAGTTCATTAGTATAAACATGTGCTCATAAATTATAGAAATTACTAATTGTACAATGCCGCATTTGACCAATTAGAATCAAGTATTTGTGTAATAATCTGTGCTTCTCAACAGCGGTGTTATTGTTTACCAAAACTAAAAATGTTTGTTATTTGAAATTTTTTTAAAATTATATATATTTTTTAATTTTTTTATATATTACAGAAGAGGATTAGGTCCAAATAATTATACAAAAATAAAACCATTTTGAGATTAAAATCATTATAACGCGAGATTAAACCCGTTAAATTTCGAGAAAAAAAGTCGGAATACAATGTTGAGAATAAAATCATTACATTTTGAGAATAAAGTTGTTGTTTTGAGAAAAAACTCATTAAATTTTGAGTCGTGTTTCAAGAAAAAACTTATTAAATTTCTAGAAAAAAGTCGAAATAAAATGTCGAGAAAAAACTCATTAAATGTTGAGAATAAAGTTGTTTCGAGAAAAAACTCATTAAAATCTAGAAAAAAAATTTAAATAAAGTATCGAGAATAGACACGCATAAACAAAAATGTAATGAGTTTAATGTCGACATTTTATTTAAACTTTTTTTTCTTGAAATTTAACAACTTTTTTCTCAAAACACAACGACTTTATTCTCAAAATTTAATGAGTTTAATGTCGAAATTTAATTTAGACTTTTTTTTCTCTAAATTTAACGAGTTTATTCTCAACATTGTATTTCAGCTTTTTTTCTCCAAATTTAACGAGTTTTTCTCGAAACACAACGACTTTATTCTCGAAATTTAATGAGTTTAATATCAACATTTTATTTAGACTTTTTTTCTCTAAATTTAACAAGTTTTTTCTCCAAACACAAATTTATCTCGAAATTTTATGATTTTATTCTCAACATTGTATTTCAACTTTTTTTTCTCGAAATTTAACGAGTTTTTTCTCGAAACACAATGACTTTATTCTCAAAATTTAACGAGTTTAATGTTGAGATTTTATTTACACTTTCTTTCTCTAAATTTAATGAGTTTTTTCTCCAATCAATGACTTTATTCTTGAAATTTGATGATTTTATTCTCAACATTGTATTTCAACTTTTTTTTCTCGAAATTTAACGACTTTATTCTCAAAATTTAACAAGTTTAATGTTGAGATTTTATTTAGATTTTTTTTTCTTGAAATGTAACGAGTTTTTTCTCGAAACAATGACTTTAGTCTTGAAATTTGATGATTTTATTCTCAACATTGTATTTCAACGTTTTTCTCAAAATTTCACGAGTTTAATCTCGCATTATAAGGACTTTAATCTCGAGATGGTTTTATTTTTTTATTATTGATTGGCCCTAATCCTCTTCTGTAATATATATATATATATATATATATCCCAAATAACAAATATATTTAATTATGATTTTTATTTTTATTTACTAAAGCTAAAACTGAAAATAAACAGAATTAATAAAAAATAATAAAAATTATGAAATTTCAAATAAAGTTACAAGTGCATAACAACATTACTAAAAGTAAAAATTAAAAATATGAAATATGAATTTTGACCATCAACCAATGACATCAATAAACGACAAGATAAGAGCAAAATTTTGAGATAAAATGTTTCTGCATTTACAGCCAACAAAAGTGTGCTATCAAACAACTGCTCGATCACGGATCAGACCAGGATCAGAGGAAGAACAGACACATCAAACTGAGGATCTGTGACATCACTTCCTCTGGTTGGCCACAGTCAGGATCCCTCTCTCAAATAAACGCTGCTCTCAGCTCACGACACACTCGTCCTCTGAGGTTATTGTGTTCTCAGAGGGATCTTTAGCCTCGCTTCAGTTTATTTTCCTCTGAAGAATCACATAACCAGAACACATCAAACCTTCAGAGGACTGACAGAAACTCTCCTGAACCGCTCGGAGAAACACTTATCATGCTGCGCAAAAGAGAGAGAGGAGTGATCATCCTAAAATCAACTTCAAGACAAAATTTACTTTATCAAGTCCCACTTGTATATTCATTTCCATTTCAGAAAAAAATCACGCAACAGAAGTAAATGTGCTGTATCATGTTAACTTCAAACTGCAGGTGGTTATGATCTGAGGATTTACAGCTTCATTAAACACTCTCGTGTCCTCAAGCTAAAAGACAGGATAGATTTTTACAGTCAATCGCTTGAAAGGTCAGTTCATGATCTCCCTGTGGTTTGAGGGACAGTAAATGTTAACAATGTTCTTAAGGACAGGAAATTGACTGCAGTGTGCGGCACACGGTCCGGACATCAATGAGGTCAAAGCGTCAGCGCTGGGGTCGTGTAAGACCTTCCAAATCCATACGACTGTCTGTCTTCCTGCTGGATTCACACATCTCCTTTTGTATTGTGTATTTGTTTGGGTGAGTAAATGGTGACAGGATTTTCATTTTGGGTGAAGTGTCCCTTTAAAACGTCTGTTTAATCATTACGACACTGACAGAACCCCATTAAGTCACAAGGACGTCAGGTGTTTCAAATGAAACCTGGGAAACCCTCAGGGGCCACACTTTCTGTGTTGAGAATTAATCTTTCATGATTTTTATGGCACCTCGCAGTGAATATTCCTTCATTGATTTGAGCGATGTCCTGGAATAACTCGGGCCGCTTTCATTCGCTTCTCATTAGGATGAAAACACGCTCCAATTCAGACGGATTTCGACTAACTCCTGAGGTTGAAATCGACCTGCAGAACCGGAGCTTCCAGCCATGAAGAATAAAAGCTCTCGGGTCAAGATCGGTTCCACTTAAACAGCCGGCCGCATGTGTTTGGAGCCACAGTGTCATCCAGCAAAAGAATCGCTGCCTCGGTTTCGCCGGGATAACAAACGACACCATTACTCCGAACATGGATACTCTCTGCCCCACTTACAGCCGGAGTGCTGCGGTAGGCATCTCTGCGCCACATACACTTC
>RJVU01071319.1:3683974-3694016 GCA_003731715.1 Anabarilius grahami
ATTAATTCACAAAAAATAAATAATAATAATAATAAAATAAAACACAAAAAACTAAATAAAATAAATTATCTACATCAGCAGTTCCCAAATGGTTTTGTTTAAAAAATAAATAAAACAAAACAAAACAACATAAAATAAAACAAAACAAAACAAAACAAAACAAAAAACAAAACAAAATAAGGTTGATGGTTCCTCTGACTGGGAAACAAAAGTCACTATTCTAACCCATTTTAAATCCAACACATGAAGATAAACTACATCACCCAGTCCTAGTTTGTGTGTTCGGTCTGAATGCCATGTGCTTCGGTGCTTCCACAATCATCTCACAATCTGCCGAGACGACATTGAGAACATACGGCCAGACAGAAAGCCAAGCCATGCATGCGGTCGGCTGGGGAGAAACTGTTTTCCCAAACACGGCCATGAAACTGAGCACATGTGAACACCTTCTCCATCTGAAACGGGCAGATGGTCCAAACCACAAGCCTCTAAACTGAACGGCAGGTGATCGGGTCTGGATCAGTCCCACAGCTTCTCCTGTTCCAGTAGACCAGCGAATGAAACACAGGCTCTCAATCTCTAATATGACCGGATCAGACATCTTCACACACTGCAGGAGATTTTATTACATTTGAACTAAAACACTGAGTTATCTGATAATACTTAAGCAGTGGATTTGATTATTTTGAGGAAAATGTACAGTAAATAGTCCAATACTATGAAATCATTTTTGTCGTCGAACTTGTCATGATCGGATAAAATAATATAGGGATAATATATCGGATAAAATAATAAGCCAAATATTTCAGAAGTTATGTGTTTAAATCCCTCAAAATACTGCTTTAATGTTCCTTTAACAGGAAGATCCAGTTTTAACAAAAAACATCCTCTATTTAACAGAATCAGGCATTTTTAACAGTTAATTAATCCTAATTATTCACTAAAGGATTCAACGCTGCTAGCGGCAAAATCAGTTCAACCAATGGCGTGAGTTTGGGGCGGGACTATGTGCTGGACAGACCAATGGGGAAAGACTATCTGAAATTTGTTTGAAAACAGTCATTATTTTTGCAATTTTGTGCAATATTGCAAATATTGTTTAATAAAACTAGTAATATTAAAATATGTTTTAATTGAAATACAGATGAAATAAAATATAATATAAATATCAGATGAAAAATAAAAAAATAAATGAAAACTGTTTATAAATATTAAAACACTAATAAAAAAAATTAAAACTGAAAATATAAAGTTGGTTGGAGCAGAAATGACACACTTGCCCCTCAAAAACCCTTTTATTTATTTACTGTACATGAATCCACATTTTAATAAGCTATGGTTGAAGCTGTTAAACAAATAAACTATAGCAGAAATTAATAAATAAAAAGATCTTGCCACACAGAGCAGCTCAGAGATGGTTTTAAAGGGTAAGTGAGTGAATAACTTAGGAAAAATGACCGAACACGGAACAGAAGAAGCTCCTCTATAGTTCTGGCATCAATCCCAGAGTCGGGTCCTAAAACTGCACGGCAAAACCGCTGATGTCAGCGTTCACAATCATATGAATGATACTCGCTTTTCCCCAAAACCTAGTTTCACCCCCTCGGGATCCAGTCAAATCACAGTGAACCAATTTAAAATATTCCCCATTGTCTTTTCGAACTCTCCGCCACACAACATCTGTTCAGATTCACAGGCTTGTTACAGCAAGCCCCTCGGCTCTTAATGCACCGTGTTTCCTTCTGGAGCATCAGTGAATGTTTGAACCTTTTTTAATAGTTGTGTTTGAGTCTCTCAGTTGTCCTCAGTGTGAAAAGACGAATCTCAAAATCATTCAGTCACTGCTGGAAAGGGTTCAAAAATGCTTGAAAACTGAAGAATCTGCAGGAGCTGGAGGATTTTTCTGAAGAACAGAGTTCAGTTTAACTGCTCAGAACAAACAAGAGACTCATGAACAACATCACAAAACACACAAACAGTCGTGGATCATCAGGTAACCACACACAGTGTTGAGAATCAAGGGTTCACATACTTATGAATGGAGATATTTTAATAAATTCAGCTATTGTTTTGTCTTGTGAACTAAATGCAAACATCTTTTATGTAAAATATCTTACTCAGGACAGTACTAAACAAAAAATAACATGCATTTTTTATTATCCCTCTTATTTTATTAAAATAATTCTGCAAGGGGTTCACATACTTTTTCATGCCACTGTATATATATATACAGTCAAATCAGGTAAAATATTAAATTTTTTTTAAAGATGTCAGTTAATCAAAATCTTTTCATTTTGTTTTCTTTGAATTATCGATTTTACATTTAAAAAATAAAATAAAAATATCACTCAATATCACTTTTTATCCTGTTAGTCTTTTGTAAAATAACTTTAATTAACAAAATCCAGTTTCTGAACGACATCATTCTCCAGGAAGTGTAGAGAAAACAGCAGCACAAACAACAATAAGGATCTGATGAATGATGAAATGTTTTGTGGTTTAGATGTGCATATTCATGTTCTCAGTCAGTAACGTGAATGACCCTGTTATAAATAAGCATAAACATCCCAGACTGTAAATCTCACTCAGTTCAGCCCTGAAGGTCCAAATCAAGGCTCTGGCATCTGAGAGATGAGGGCAGAGCGGGTTCGAATCAATGCAGTCTAGAACAGGCGCCTATTTCAATTACACACCATGATGAGCCGCCCCCACGCCACACCCGCCCCATCAAGATTAATGGCCCCCATGCTGCCAAAATGGGTCACCTGTGGCGGGAGGGGTGATCAGGACGGCGCTTCAGGTGGGGCGGGTCTTCGGTGTTTAGTGTGTAATGTTGCTGTTCCAGTTCTTCTCTATATCAGTGTCAGTGTTTCTGAACTCCCTCCATCTTCACAATATTCCTCATTTAAATAATTCATATGCAGAATAAAGGGGCGGGGCCTGGTTGAGTTAGTTAGTAGTGTGTTGAAACTGGCGGTTATGGTAAGGGGCGGGANCTGTGGCGGGAGGGGTGATCGGGACGGCGCTTCAGGTGGGGCGGGTCTTCGGTCTTTAGTGCATAATGTTGCTGTTTCAGTTCTTCTCTATATCAGTGTCAGTGTTTCTGAACTCCCTCCATCTTCACAATATTCCTCATTTAAATAATTCATATGCAGAATAAAGGGGCGGGGCCTGGTTGAGTTAGTTAGTAGTGTGTTGAAACTGGCGGTTATGGTAAGGGGCGGGACATTTCCCAAATGACCAATCACAACACACTGCTCCAGCCGACCAATCAGAGCACATTGTGCTTTTGGGAAGGAGGGGCTTCATAGAGACAAGAACTAAACAGAGCGTTACTGACAGACTGGGAAGAGAGGAGCTGCAACAATGGAGAATATGAGGAAAATAATCAACATTCAAGCATGAAAACCTGTTCAAGCAACATCAAGACTTTGAAAGAGGGCATTAAGATTATACTGCAGTACTGATATTTAAAATGACCATGGTTTAAAGGGCATCATGATGAACTTCAGGAGCGTGTTTCATCACTCACTGTCACACATCAGTCAAACACACAGCAGCCGCTCACACTGAGTCAGCACAAATACAGACAAGCAGCGGGAACATGATCCATGATATTATACGTGCCCTCATCGCTCGAGTCACTCTTTCTGTCTGTCTTTCTTTGGTAAAGTACAAAACATACTCTTAAAGCTCTTATCAGAACTTGATTACCAGCGGATGTGAGAAATCTGACAGGCTGATACGTTATTCTCCACAGGACGGCACACTGTGAGAAGAGAATGATAAAGATGTACGAGTGCTGAAGAGAGAGAGAAGTGTGGGTGTTGGCAAATCACGTTAGATACAGCGGGACGTTTCTTCAGGACCCCTCCGTCTTAATGGATCTGTCCTGATTGGCCCTCAATTAAACCAGCGAGATTCATTGGAGTCGTTAGCGATCGACTATCACCATTAGAGCCTCGTGATATCTTCATCCTAAACATCTCATATCATGAGGAATCACGTTTCCTACTTCTTTGCAGATAAAAGTGCTTTATGTTCTAAGAAAACACAGTGACATTCAGAAAGAAAGAAAGAAGGAAAGTTGGGATGTACGATATATCGGCCACCATATCGGTATCGGCCGATATATGTTCATTTTTAATATTTTCGTTATCGGCCTGCTAAGAAAATTTGGCCGATATATTAAAGCCGATAAATAATGGATAATTTCCTTCAGCTGAGACACTTCAGATGCACACTGTCTGCCATTATGGTTTTGAATTGCTTGAAATATGATTGAAATCACATCAAAAAGGAAAATACAGTTAAGTGCAACATGTGCAGCACAAGTCTGTCATATAGGCTACTTAATATTATAATGAGAACATTATAATTGTGTGTTTGGGACATGGCTTTTAATGGTGAGACTTTTGTTTTTGTAAATAGGCTCTCAAAAATTATATAAAAATTTTGATTTAGATTTATCGGCCGGTTATCGGCTTTCAAATATAAAGAATTATCGGTTATCGGTATTGGTCAAAATTTTCATATCGGTGCATTCCTGAAAGAAAGAAAGAAAGAAAGAAAGTAGGGATGTACGATATATCGGTCACCATATCGGTATCGGCTGATATATGTTCATTTTTAATGTTATCGTTATCGGCCCGATAAGAAAATTTGACCATTAAGCCGATAAATAATGGATAATTTCCTTCAGCTGAAACATTTCAGATGCACACTGCCTGCCATTATGGTTTTGAATTGCTTGAAATATGATTGAAATCACTTCAAAAAGGAAAATACAGTTAAGTGCAACATGTGCAGCACAAGTCTGTCATATAGACTACTTAATATTATAAAGAGAACATTATAATTGTGTGTTTGGGACATGGCTTTTAATGGTGAGACTTTTGTTTTTGTAATCAGGCTCTCAAAAATTAGATAAAAATTTTGATTTAGATTTATCGGCCAATATATCGGTTATCGGCGTTCAAATATAAAGAATAATTGGTTATCGGTATTGGTCAAAATTTTCATATCGGTGCATTCCTGAAAGAAAGAAAGAAAGAAAGAAAGAAAGAAAGAAAGAAAGTAGGGATGTACGATATATCGGACACCATATCGGTATCGGCTGATATATGTTCATTTTTAAAGTTATCGTTATCGGCCCGATAAGAAAATTTGACCATTAAGCCGATAAATAATGGATAATTTCCTTCAGCTGAGACACTTCAGATGCACACTGTTCACCATTATGGTTTTGAATTGCTTGAAATATGATTGAAATCACTTCAAAAAGGAAAATACAGTTAAGTGCAACATGTGCAGCACAAGTCTGTCATATAGGCTACATAATATTATAATGAGAACATTATAATTGTGTGTTTGGGACATGGCTTTTAATGGTGAGACTTTTGTTTTTGTAAATAGGCTCTCAAAAATTATATAAAATTTTGATTTAGATTTATCGGCCGGTTATCGGCTTTCAAATATAAAGAATTATCGGTTATCGGTATTGGTCAAAATTTTCATATCGGTGCATTCCTGAAAGAAAGAAAGAAAGAAAGTAGGGATGTACGATATATCGGACACCATATCGGTATCGGCTGATATATGTTCATTTTTAATGTTCTCGTTATCGGCCCGATAAGAAAATTTGACCATTAAGCCGATAAATAATGGATAATTTCCTTCAGCTGAAACATTTCAGATGCACACTGTCTGCCATTATGGTTTTGAATTGCTTGAAATATGATTGAAATCACTTCAAAAAGGAAAATACAGTTAAGTGCAACATGTGCAGCACAAGTCTGTCATATAGCCTACATAATATTATAATGAGAACATTATAATTGTGTGTTTGGACATGGCTTTTAATGGTGAGACTTTTGTTTTTGTAATCAGGCTCTCAAATTATATAAAAATGTTGATTTAGATTTATCGGCCAATATATCAGTTTTCGGCTTTCAAATATAAAGAATTATCGGTTATCGGTATCGGCAAAAATTTCCATATCGGTGCATTCCTGAAAGAAAGAAAGAAAGAAAGAAAGTAGGGATGTACGATATATCGGCCACCATATCAGTATCGGCCGATATATGTTCATTTTTAATGTTATCGTTATCGGCCCGATAAGAAAATTTATTAAAGCCAATAAATAATAGATATTGTGGATTATTGGCTTTCAAATATATAGAATTATCGGTATCGGTCAAAATTTTCATATCGATGCATCCCTAAAAGAAAGAAAGAAAGAATTGTATTTTATTTTATTTTGTTTTATGAAAGAAAACCATTTGGGAAATCTGATGCAGAGAAGTTTATTTTATTTTTATTTTTATTATTATTATTATTATTNTGTTGAGAACTACCGATGATTTTATTTTATTTAGGGCTGAACACACACACACACAGGCTACACAAACATATTATATAGATTATAATTTTATATTATAAATAACATTATTAATTATTTAAAATTATTTAATTATCTATATAATTAAATATATAATATAATTATAATTGTGTGTTGGGACATGGCTTTTAATGGGGAAACTTTTTATATAAAATTACATAAAAATTTTGATATAGATTTATCGGCCAATATATTGGTTATCGGCTTTCAAATATAAAGAATTATCGGTTATCGGCAAAAATGTTCATCTCAGAAAGAAAGAAAGGAAAATGTTTGCACAAAAAAAAAGCTTACTAAGGCTATAAGTGGACAGTCAGAGAGAGGGAGGGTGGAATAAATAAAAAAATAAAATGTATGACTATTTTTGGCACAAAAAAGGCTAATAATGTAATGGCTAAATGTATAATAAGACTCATCCGTTCTGTTTACTTCACTGACCTGTCATATGTGGACTGCTGTCTGAATCCTTAATAAAACTCAAATAAATAAATAAATGTCTCAGCTTGAGATAAAATTAGCATGTTCCTCATCTGCATCTCCTCTAGAATGAATCTGTAATGTTCTAATTATAAACTGATGAAATCACTCACTTCACGGCCTGTTTAGGGATCTGACACACTTCTGCTTCAGACAGTGCCATGCATCTCTTTACTCTTTTTATTCATTTAATTTGAGGTTATTGTGCGCTCCATTTCTGACGTTAGTTAAGCACTGTAACAGTTCTTTAAGATGTTCTGATTTCTGAGACGTCAATGAAAGGGAATGCATAACATGAATCATCCATTATTGATGAGTGTTGAATTTCTTTGGTCTGAATTAATAATCAAACCCTGCATGGGTGAATAAAGCGTGTTTGAAAGGCTTTTGCTCAGAGGACTGATGTATTTTCTATCAAAGACGCAGAGAGAATGTTTTACACTGGCAGTGAAAGTGTCATTAATACACATTCCAAGTCTTTTTTAATGAATGATTGATCAGAGCACATTATTCCAAATAAACAAATGTTTGTCCTTGCGTGTGACTCTCATATCGACCACATTTCCAAATTCCTCATTGATAATTATGGATTAATAAACTTTTGATTTTAAACGTTTTAAAGTTCTAAAGTTCTAAACATGAGCTGTGTTGCCATCACAACCTCTCAAACATTCTAAATTCACCATGCAAACCAAAGTTCCTGCCAAAACACAAGTCATGTGGCTGCAGTGCACAACTGTGATATACTGCCACCATCAGGAAAAGGACGGTACAGCAGGTTAGTCGTTCACTGAACTTTTGTTCCAGAGATCATCTCTAAAATGCACAGATTACAGGAAACACATTAATATAATGTTCTGACGTAATCACACGCAGATTAAAAGGTAAACATGAGTGTGTGTGTGTGTGTGAAGGACAGAAAAGCAAGAATGTTTCTGTGCAACGCGTGTCGCTTAATGCATCACCCTGCGAGTGTGTGTGTGTGTGTGTGTGTGTGCCACTAAAAATAGCCCAACATGAATTAAACACACAGCTGTGGTGTCAAAGAAAGAAACCGTGACCCACCTACACTAGTTTGGAAAAATTTATATTTTTTAATGTTTCTGAAAGAGTCTCTTCTGCTTACCAAGGCTGCGTTTATTTGATCAAAAATATAGTAAAAATAGAAAAATTGTGAAATATTATTACCATTTAAAATCACTGTTTTCTATTTGAAGATATTGTAAAATGTAATTTATTCCTGTGATGCAATGCTGAATTATTCAGAAAGGACATTAAATGGACCAAAAGTGACATTTTATAATAATACAATGTAACATTTATAATGTTACAAAATATTCTTTTTCAAATAAATGCTGTTCTTTTGAACTTTCTATTCATAAAAGAATCCTGAAACATAAAATGTATCAATTTCCACACAAATATGAACTGTTTTCAACACTGATAATAATCATAAATGTTNTAATACAATGTAACATTTATAATGTTACAAAAGATTCTATTTCAAATAAATGCTGTTCTTTTGAACTTTCTATTCATAAAAGAATCCTGAAACATAAAATGTATCAATTTCCACACAAATATGAACTGTTTTCAACACTGATAATAATCATAAATGTTTCTTGAGCAGCAAATCTTCATATTCGAATGATTTCTGAAGGATCATGTGACACTGAAGATGCTGAAAATTCAGATTTGATCACTGAAATAAATTATGTTTTACAATATATTCACGTAGAAAACAGCTATTTTAAATTATAAAAATATTTCAAATTTTTACAGTATTTTTTATCAAATACATTTCAAAAAACGTATTTAAAAAAATATAAATTTTTCCAAACTTTTGACCAGTGTATATCATTTCTGACACCTGAAACACACACGTCAAACTTCAATATTCCAGCAGAGACCGGGCTTGGCTGTCATACTGGAGAAGAAATCACACAAACACACACATTTAGATGTTATTTACGCTGTTATACGATAACCTCCGTAAATGAACAGTTGTGTGTATTGTGTTTTTGAGTTTGCTGGATTAGACGGCGATCGGTCTCAACACGAACACGCTACCAGACAGAAGTTTGGACACACCTGAGTGAGAACAGAAATGAGTTTTATGACAATACAAACTGTGTTTACGTATGAATTTCCTTGATTTGAGGAGGATGGTGAAGAAAGAGCGTCATGAAGTGCTTCAATGAGGGAATCCAGCTCAAATGTGAGAGTTTTTATTTGTGACACGTGTGTTATGTTCTGTTATTTATGCTTTTACTATTACTGAATCTAGCAGGTGTATCCAATCTTCAGACAGGTAGTGTTTAGTTAGACTCAATACACAGTCTGATCCAGCGGACAAAAGCTCAAAGCACAACACACACACACACACATGCACAGTCACACACAAACTCATCTCACAAAGACTCACTGCGGCAATCAATAGTGAATTCTTCCTTAAATCCTGCTGTGGACAGATTAGAAACAGCTGCATTATGACTTCTCTGAGAGCGTGTGAGTGTGAGGTGGTGAACGGGACACGCCGAATCTGACAGCGTTTACACAAGCTTATCTAATCGCTCTAATTAAAGTAATCACATCATCAACATCGCCATGACAACAGCCTACAACCAAAAAGAGCAGTTTGTGATGAATGGATGATAACAGGCGCCCACAGTCTGATGCGTACGAATGTAAACGGAGAGTTACGGGTTCAATGCGAGATATTGATAAAATACACTCTCGAAGGTATAGTGACAAGATTTAGGATATAAGATCAAACTCCGCCCACAGGAAATACATCAGTGACGATTAACTAAAGTCGTAGAATAATAGTCCAATCGTTATAAGGGCAATTTAGACACTTTGTAGTTTAAATAACACATTTTTGTATGGAAGAATTAATGAAAATTTTTTAAAAAAAAATAATAATTAACAAAAATATACATTAAATAATAATAAAAAAATTATTTGCATTTCAAATGACACATTTCTTTATAAAATAATTAATTAAAAATAAACATTATTAAAATATGCATTAAAATTAGGCTATTTAATTAAAAATATATATTATTTTCTCAATTTAGACACTTTACAGAACAAATACCACATTTTTGTTTGGAATAATTAAAGTTTTAATATTATTTAAAAAAATTAACAAAAATATGCATA
>RJVU01071319.1:3700171-3710974 GCA_003731715.1 Anabarilius grahami
AAAGTATCATATTTTAATATTTTATTTTTTATAAATATTTTAAATATTTTAATTTTATAATTTAATTTTTTTTCTTTTTAATTCAGTAATTCAGTAATTTTATACATAGAGAGAGAGTTAGTTTTTCATTCATTTTTATTTCATTTTTAGTTTATTATTTTAGTATATCAATTAAAACTAAAACTTTATTTCAGAAAACATTTTAAAAAATATTTAATTTCAGTTATCATTTATTTTATTTCAAGTAAAAACTTTTTTATGGCTTTAGTTTAGTTTTAGTTAATAGTTTCCCTTCGCATCTGACCTCATCAGGCCATCTTATTTTGTCACTTTTCACCATCTAATCAATTTCTTTCACAGAAAAGATCATAATCAAGATCATTTTTCCCCTCACAGAGAAATGTATTATATTATGGAAGTAAAATGGACTGTGAAAAGAGTTTCATGCTGACTTGATCATGGCCTGGTCGACAGATATGTACATGCATATCCAAAAACAACTGACCAGAGATACCAAAACGAAACGTGATACGAAATGATATAAAAACACTGAACACTGTGACAAACTCAAACGGCTGCAGATCTCAGTGACTGTATGAATGAATACACACATGAACAATAACTTTAAAAAGCCATATTGACGTGAGAACGGTGTCCTGAAAAACACATAATCCCAGAGGAAGCATCTAAACACACAGAACACACACACACATGTGCAGATTAAGAGTGGTCAGGAGGAGGGATTTGACTGTAATTCATTACGCTTCCGTCCACTTTAAAAGACTAATCCACTCTAAGATTCAGATGCTACACACACACACACACACACACCATCACAAACTACATCTGTATATGTTCATCATCTGTATGTCTGGATGAAGTTATATAATCCCAACAAAGTGCTCCGAGACCCAAATCACTGATGTCCTGCTTAAAAAACACACGATTGTTCTCCTCATTTGTAAGTCGCTTTGGATAAAAGCGTCTGCTGAATGATTACATGTAAACGTAAATGTAAGATAGAAAATATGAATATAAAACAGGACATAAATTTGAATGAACAATAAATAAATAAAATGCATGAAGAACACTCACTGTGAGAAGAAGACATTCATTCTGATTAGATATAAATAATAATGAACAAAATTGAATGAAATTATTCTGTTATATTTTACTATTGTTATTAAGTTTTATTAATAAATGAATTCCTGCAAATGTCCACTTTAAAATTTGAATTAATCAGGATTATTATCTGGATGAACTAAAGTAAAACATATTAACTATTAATAAAATAATAATTATTATTAATAAATTAAACTTTGAAATATGATGCTAAATACAATTTTCAGGATTATTGAACTAAAATAAAACATATTCCAGGAATGATGGGGATGGTCTCATGGACTAATGTTCAAAAACATTTTTAAATAACAAATAAATAATAAACAATGCATGACGAACAGTGAGAAGAAGACATAAATAATGTGTTTTTAACTTTCTGGAATATTTTCAGTACTATCTTGATCTTTCAGATTCAGTTTCCGACCATCAATATGAACCAGCTCATGTTCTTAAAGGGACAGTACACCCAAAAATCATTTGCTCACCCTCATGTCGTTCCAAACCTGTATGACTGTCTTTCTTCTCTGAAACATGAAAGAAAATATTTTGAAGAACTTTAGGTACCAAACAACACTGGAGCCCATCAATATCTTTTTGTGTTCCACAGAAGAAAGTCATATTGAGTTTTTAATGACATGAGATCGTGTACATTCAGGTGAACTATCGCTTTAACAAATGTCTCTGTTCTTACTGTGCCTCTCACTAGCCAATCAAATTATTTTCAGTTTCACTCAAATGTCACATTGCTGGAGTTTATTGTCATTCAGTGCAGGAAGTGTGACAGCAGCGGCTCAAGACCAATCAAACATCATCAGCTGACATACTGCACTATCCAGACACCTGATGATCCTGTGTGGATCTCTATAATCCCACTGTCTTACCGAAGATTAGACTGGATGTGGATGGATTTGAATGAGTCCCATAATGACCTGCTGTGACCTGAGATTTCCTGCCTCAAGATGCGATTTCCTGAGTGAATTTCCAGAGTGAATCAACTTTTGAAAGTAACTTGATGCTTCAAATGATGATTGTATCAATTACATTGTTACTCCAGTAGGTGGTAACAAGTGACTGTTAAAAAATGTATTTATCAATGAATCATTCATTCAAAATGCTGATTCATCCAGTAATGAAACAAGTGAAGTCTTTGAGTGAGTCATTGAATCATTCATTCAAGAGATTTTTTCAAAAACGCTGATTCATTCATTAATGAAAGAAGTGAAATCTTTATGAGCGAGTCATTGAATCATTCATTCAAGAGATTAGTTCAAAAACACTGATTCATCCAGTAATGAAACAAGTGAAGTCTTTATGAGTGAGTCATTGAATCATTCATTCAAGAGATTAGTTCAAAAACACTGATTCATCCAGTGATGAAACAAGTGAAGTCTTTATGAGTGAGTCATTAAATCATTCATTCAAGAATTTCGTTCAAAAAAACGCTGATTCATTCATTAATGAAACAAGTGAAGTCTTTACGAGTGAGTCATTGAATCATTCATTCAAGAGATTCGTTCAAAAACGCTGATTCATCCATTAATGAAACAAGTTAAGTCTTTACGAGTGAGTCATTAAATCGTTCATTCAAGAGTTTCGTTCAAAAAAACGCTGATTCATCCAGTAATGAAACAAGTTGAAGTCTTTACGAGTGAGTCATTGAATCATTCATTCAAGAGATTAGTTCAAAAACACTGATTCATTCATTAATGAAACAAGTGAAGTCTTTAAGAGTGAGTCATTAAATCATTCATTCAAGAGTTTCGTTCAAAAAAACGCTGATTCATCCAGTAATGAAACAAGTGAAGTCTTTATGACTGAGTCATTGAATCATTCATTCAAGAGATTAGTTCAAAAACGCTGATTCATCCAGTAATGAAACAAGTGAAGTCTTTACGAGTGAGTCATTGAATCATTCATTCAAGAGTTTCGTTCAAAAAAACACTGATTCATTCATTAATGAAACAAGTGAAGTCTTTATGAGTGAGTCATTGAATCATTCATTCAAGAGTTTAGTTTAAAAAAACGCTGATTCTTCCAGTAATGAAACAAGTGAAGTCTTTATGAGTGAGTCATTGAATCATTTGCTCACACCATTTAAAAAAATAATTAATTCAAATTAATTACATGTTGTTGTTTTTTAAATAGACTGCAGCAATTAACATTTTGTCAGAAATTCTAGTAAGTTATGTTATTTTATTTTGTTTAGTTGTCTATTCAGAATTGTAGGAGAATCGTGATCAAAAATCTCAATTTATCCAGAATCATTTCTCCAAGGAATTTAATACTTAAAACATCATTTANTCATTCATTCAAGAGATTAGTTCAAAAACACTGATTCATCCAGTAATGAAACAATTGAAGTCTTTATGAGTGAGTCATTGAATCATTCATTCAAGAGATTAGTTCAAAAACGCTGATTCATTCATTAATGAAACAAGTGAAGTCTTTATGAGCGAGTCATTGAATCATTCATTCAAGAGATTAGTTCAAAAACGCTGATTCATCCAGTAATGAAACAAGTGAAGTCTTTCTGAGTGAGTCATTGAATCATTCATTCAAGAGTTTCGTTCAAAAAAACACTGATTCATCCAGTAATGAAACAAGTGAAGTCTTTATGAGTGAGTCATTGAATCATTCATTCAAGAGTTTCGTTCAAAAAAACGCTGACTCATTCCTTAATGAAACAAGTGAAGTCTTTACGAGTGAGTCATTGAATCATTCATTCAAGAGTTTCGTTCAAAAAAACACTGATTCATTCATTAATGAAACAAGTGAAGTCTTTATGAGTGAGTCATTGAATCATTCATTCAAGAGTTTCATTCAAAAAAACGCTGACTCATTCCTTAATGAAACAAGTGAAGTCTTTACGAGTGAGTCATTGAATCATTCATTCAAGAGTTTCGTTCAAAAAAACGCTGATTCTTCCAGTAATGAAACAAGTGAAGTCTTTATGAGTGAGTCATTGAATCATTTGCTCACCCCATTTAAAAAAATAATTAATTCAAATTAATTACGTGTTGTTGTTTTTTAAATAGACTGCAGCAATTAACATTTTGTCAGAAATTCTAGTAAGTTATGTTATTTTATTTTGTTTAGTTGTCTATTCAGAATTGTAGGAGAATCGTGATCAAAAATCTTAATTTATCCAGAATCATTTCTCCAAGGAATTTAATACTTAAAACATAATTTATGAGGCTCTATTTAATATTGTGAGCTTTGAAAGAGCAATCACTGAGCAATATTTATTTCTCTGAGAAGTTCAGAAACAAGACAAGAATATTTCTGCAGGTTTGTGTTTGCATGTATTGTTCATTACGAGGGACACAATGCCACCTGGTGGACAAGATCAACCTTTATTCTGTTTATTTAGCAATAAATGAGCAGCTGACACTGCAATACCTCTTATTTAAATAAAATAAAGCGTAAACAACTAATCAACATCAATCATTCGGTCAGATGGTAAAGAGAAGAAAATACATTTCTATGTAAATTTGACTTGATCAGGTTTTTATATTCTGGCTATAACTCTCTCTCTCTCTTGATTTGTGCTGATGAATCTTTTCGTTGAGTTACGGCCACTAAATCGCCGTCCCGCAGCATCTCAATGACAAATTCCCAGAACACAACATGACCTGCTATCAGCCACATTCATCAGGAGAAACGTCCTCTCCATCACTCTGAGTGACGTTTGTGCTGCGTTCACATTTCTGAAGGAAACACCGATCGCTCACAACAACAAAACACTCAAGGCCTGATGAATCATGTTTCACAGCATTACAGAGAGAAACACGTGAATCATCCTCAGACCAGACGCTCTGTTGGAGAATGTGTATATGGTCAAAAGTTTGAATGGATGGATGGATGGATGGATGGATTGTATTTTTACAGATTTTTAAAGAAAAGTCTCATAGGCTGCACTTATTTTAAAAAATACAGCAAATACAGTAAAAATATGAAATATTTTTACAATGTAAATCAGCTGTTTTCTATGTGAATATATAGCAAAGTGTAATTTATTCCTGAGATCAAAGTTGAATTTTCAGCATCACAACTCAGTCTTCAGTGTCACATGATCATTCAGATGATTCTTAATCATCACTTTTTCGGGGTTTTTTCCCCTTTAAGTTATTAAAGAGCTTATTTAACCCAGGGTTAATGTAATCCTGCTGTTTATATTTCACCTTGTGTTATTAATTCACCACAGTACTTCATACACCAGGGTTAAAAGTGATGCACTTCTTCAGGATTACAAGTGTGAAACTTCACTTAATTTTTTTTTCAATTATTATATGAAGCACATATTTAAACACTGATGTATACGAGCTAATGTAACAGTGTGTGAAATCATGAGCCGCACACGCTTGAGTTAAACACTAGAGGGCAGGAGAGTCTCAGATGTTCAACTGTTCTGTATGAGGCTCAATCATCACACAACAAATACTGCTGGGAGAAATTAATGTTTGTTTTATGCTGCTGAGTACTGATGATTATCTCATGCTGTAATCAACAAATGTGGGGTCAGGTTTACATTGTGGAGATCAAATAATTGAGCTTTGAGCATCTCGATCCAGTCAGCACATGTAATATGATGAAAAATCACCCAGTTTCATGAGTTCAGCATGATAATATAATCCTGGAGCAAAAGGAGGTCAACAGATTTACCTTGAGGTCCATGATGGATGACTAAATATCAACCCAGGCTACTTAAAATAAAATTAGTAATAGCTAGACATAAAGATCATAAACAATGTGAAAAATCACTGAAAAATCCAGTGAAAATCACCAATGATACCAGCAAAAGTTCACATAACTCCAGTGAAAATCGCCTATAATAATTGTGGAAAAAAAATCAATAATACTAGCAAAAATGTACCCATAATTCTGGTAAAAAATAATCCCCAATAATACCGGCCAAAATTCTCCCATGATTCTGGAGAAAAATCACCAATAATACCGGCCAAAATTCTCCCATGATTCTGGAGAAAAATCCCCAATAATACCGGCCAGAATTCTCCCATAATTCTGGAGAAAAATCACCAATAATACCGGCCAAAATTATCCCATGATTCTGGAGAAAAATCACCAATAATACCGGCCAGAATTATCCCATGATTCTGGATAAAAATCACCAATAATACCGGCCAGAATTATCCCATGATTCTGGATAAAAATCACCAATAATACCGGCCAGAATTCTCCCATGATTCTGGATAAAAATCCCCAATAATACCGGCCAGAATTCTCCCATGATTCTGGATAAAAATCCCCAATAATACCGGCCAGAATTCTCCCATGATTCTGGTGAAAAATCCCCAATAATACCGGCCAAAATTCTCCCATAATTCTGGAGAAAAATCACCAATAATACCGGCCAAAATTATCCCATGATTCTGGTGAAAAATCCCCAATAATACCGGCCAAAATTCTCCCATAATTCTGGAGAAAAATCCCCAATAATTCCAGGGACAATCACCTACAATGCTGCGGAAAATTCACCCATAATTCTAGTGAAATATTAGAAAAGATCAGTTCTTAAGCACTGAGAAGATCCTTACAAAGATATATTGGCAATATTCACTTACCATGGCATTTAAATGGCATTCCTGGGTATTATTATTACCACAGTACAATGTTCAAACACATGGTAATGCCATGGTACTTCTGACAGTATGGAGCGGGACAGGAGGAGAAGAACAGCAGATGGTCAGTTCAGTGAACATTCATCCATCTGTATTCAAATGAGATCAGGTTTCATTCAGTGATTGGTTGTCATGGGTCACATGTTCAGATTCAGTTTCTAATGGGTCAGTTCTTTTGATTCAACCAATGGCAGGAGTTTGGGGTGGGGCAACCCGTTTGGCTCAGCTTTACCATAACTTTACCACACTTCTGTCAGGAGAAAAGAAACACTTTTCTTCAGGATTTAATTGAACGTCCGCCTCCAAAGTGTCTATTAGAGAGGGATTGGTCCAGGGTTTCTCATTAGCACATAAAAACACTGAATCTCACACAGAGAGAGCGATGTACAACATCTCCGCCGGCCGCCGACTCGTCTCCCTCCAGGCCTAATTGAGCTCTCGCTCCCTCACAAATGAGCGTAACCTTCACTTCTCGCCTCGCACATCCTTGAACGTCTTTCTCTTTGTTTTATTGGACCCAGCGGAGTCACTGGGTTTGATTTGAGAAGTTACATCAAACACTATAAAAGTTACACTGTCAAGAGCAACAATTGATTTACGACAACAAAGCAGAAAGAAATATAATACAGCATTTCAATAGAATTTGACCATGAGATGGCACATAAATATAAGGGGATAATAATAATAATAATAATATAATAATAATGTCATCTAGTGCTAAATAAACTCATTAGGGTGATCTGGATGCCAATGTGAAGCTCTTTTATCACTCTGAAGGGGTTTATTTTGTGATAATGACCAGCTTACTCTCAGTATTTTGAAACTGTGTTTAAAAGAAGTCATTTTATACCCTTGATGTTGTTTTTGTGCTCTACTAGAACAGGTTCCCTTTCCAGGGAACTCGCACTGCGTCCCGAAGGGGGCCTTCCCATAGCGCCCCCTTCGGGACGCAGTGTCTCGTTCCCTCTCTCAGGGAACTATGGTTATAGTCATAACCTGAGACGTTTTCCTACTTGAATGTTGATTTTTTTCCTCATATTCTCTATTGTTGCAGCTCCTCTCTTCCCAGTCTGTCAGTAACTCTCTGTTTAGTTCCTGTCTCTATGAAGCCCCTCCTTCTGAAAAGCACAATGTGCTCTGATTGGTCGGCTGGAGCAGTGTGTTGTGATTGGTCATTTGGGAAATGTCCCGCCCCTTACCATGACTGCCAGTTTCAACACACTACTAACTAACTCAACAAGGCCCCGCCCCTTTATTCTGCATATGAATTTTTTAAATGAGGAATATTGAGGCGTTTCAGGCACTGTGGAAGCTTTTTTCATGCTCAAACAGCAACATTACACACTACAGACA
Organism: Anabarilius grahami; assembly: GCA_003731715.1. NCBI lineage: Eukaryota > Metazoa > Chordata > Actinopteri > Cypriniformes > Xenocyprididae > Anabarilius > Anabarilius grahami. The sequence continues at coordinate 3,708,286 of RJVU01071319.1, forward strand.
GATGAACATGGAAAAAAGCCAAACAGGGCCTCTTTAAGAGCTCACCCAGAGTGTGTTTGGAGCCCAAAGATGAAATCCATTTCCTCCAGCTGATAGCGATCTGTTGCTCTCTCACACACGCACACGTCTTCAGTCTGTTTACACTGGCTCTTCTTTCATGGCAAGACATTAGCACACATTTGGACATCTCAAGGGTTTAGACATCTCAAAGTTATCAGTCGATCTAGTAAGCACTCAGAACACACTAGCAACGGCTTAGCAAATACGAACACAATAATTGGAAAATTGTCAGGTCAGCCTCAATATCCCGACAGTGAGTTTTGCCCGGACAAACAACGCTCACATTTACTCCAGAAACATCAAACATCGAGTGTTTAAATGACACAAGACTTATAAAAACTCAAGTATTTAAGCTGTATATGGCCTAAATAAACGTAAAAAATATTGCAATACGGCTTAGTGTGAATATCATATATTACATTTAATTAGATTAAAATTAAATGTAATATAATACAGGCTTTCCTGTAGCTCAGTGGTTAGAGCGTGGCACTAGCAATGCCAAGGTCTTGGGTTCGATCCCAGGGATTGCACATACTCAGATACAAATGTATGGTATAATGCAATGTAAGTCGCTTTGGATAAAAGCGTCTGCCAAATGCATAAATGTAAATGTAGATTAAATGATAATTAAGAAGCTTTAAGGGCTCTCTGTGGTTTCCCACCAAAATAAAAGCTTGATTTTTCATTTTTACTGTAAAATAAAATTGTTAATAATATTATATTATTATTTTTAAAATATTAAAAAAAAATAATATTATTATAAATATTTAATATTAAATATTTAAATAAAAATAAATATTATTACTCAAAAAACATTTCTTATTTTAAAATAAAATATGATTAATATTACTAATATTATTTTGTTTCTTATATTTAGTAATACTACTACTACTACTAATAATAATAATAACAACAATATTATTATATTTTATAGTGATACTGATATATGACCANCCAGAATGCTAGCAAGCACTGCTCTCTCTCCCTTTCTTCTTATCATGTTATTGACAGGAAGTGCCACAGGAAGTAAACAGCACAAATCCTGCTGCTGGATGCTGTGCATCTGAACAGCCTGAAGATGTAAAGATCTAAACTCATTTCTGAATATCAGCGTTACCATAATGATGTCTTTCTATAGATGTCGAGTAAGAATAATCATTGCAACATCAGCAGAAACTCTCAGTATGTCAGAAGAACCTGCTGTGAAAATCTAGGTGATAGTCAGCAGCTCCGCTCCAAAAACTAGTGCGCTGCCTACCTAGATGACATTTTAATCTGACATTCACAGAATGTGCAATCTGCAACAAGCTTTATGAACAAAAAACTGTTTAAGATTGAGAATTAAGTGAAATGCCAATTTAAATATAATTATATTTAATTGAATCTCAAAGGCTATTGATGAAATAGATCATTATATGTTCTCGGTAAGGATCTGAGGTGTGTTAGTGTCACATGTTTAAACCTTCATCTTCTGCTGCTGACGCACACTCATGTAAATATCAGGTGCAGATGTTGAGTTCATAATCTCCAGGACTTTTACATGCAAATACATGATGGGTTTCTGGGGGATTTTTCATAAATGCGAATATCAGGTGAATCTCTGCTATAGAATTAATGAGCAAAGTGAACGAGCACACGAGGATCATGGGACATGACTGTGTGTTAGTGTGTGTGAGGAGAAGAGACGTGCTACTCTGAAGTGTGAAACAGCAATTCATATCTACTATTATGATGAACACACACACACACACACATACACACACACACGCACACAGATTCACACACACTCTCTCTCTCTCACTCACTCACACACACACACACACACACACACACACACTTATTAGGCTTGATCCAGCAAGTTGCAAGAATAAAATCAGATCTGGTTTGAGCAGAACAGTAATATATATCATCTCTGAGGGCTTCACACTACAGCAGCACTTCTATCTATCAGCAGATTTTTAACATCATCAACTTTTCACGGCACATTGTTTCAGGAGGGAATTTAAAAATTTCCCTGAAGCCACAATGACAGTGTGAACACTCCTCATTTCCTGTAAAGCGGCCCGCGAGAGTCTGCGGGTCTGAGAGAGAAGACTACAGCAGGTGCTCGTGAGACGCTGTCACTGAAACCGACCCGCGGTACAGTAATGGACCCGCTCTGACGTACGACCGTCTCTGAACCGACGCTCAGCTCCAATTAGTGCAGAGCTCAGACTGGCTGCTCCTTATTAACTCGGCCAATGACAGCAGCTGAAGCACCAGGGGAAGCGGGATTTCTCTGCGTCGTTTATCTAGTGTCACGCTATATGGGCCAGAGAGAGCAGAACTTCTGAGAGGTGAGAAGAACCGGCTCTGAGGAGAGAGAAATGGTTAAACTAGTCTCAGGAGACTCTGGTTTCCATGCATGTGAATGAGACGGGAACAGGAAGACGGTGACAGATACAGTGGCTGTGTTTAGCATATTACTGCTCAGATTTCTGTCGCATACGTGTGCGAATAATCTGAATGAGATACATACATGATATACTATATTAACTAAAATGTGCAGAACATAACCAGAACACACTGTACTTCCCATTTCCAATAGGACAAATAAACGGAAGTTGTCAGGAACATTTGTTAACTGCTT
>RJVU01071319.1:3716401-3728436 GCA_003731715.1 Anabarilius grahami
ACAGGAATAAATTACTTTGTGACTGATTCTGAAATAGAAAACAGTTATTTTAAATTGTAATAATATTTCACAATATTACTGTTTTTACTGTATTTTTAATTAAATAAATGTAGCCTTGGTGAGCAGACGAAACTTCTTTTAAAAACATAAAAAATCTTAGTGGTTCCAAACTTTTGGACTGTACTGTATATGAAGAGTTTGGTTCCAAAACGCGATAAACGGCATTTAAAAAAAAAAATTTGTTTCCTCCAAAATCAGTATTGTATCTGGTCGGTATTGAAAAGTCATTTATTAATTTTGCACAAAATGCGATATCCGTCGTGTTATTCTGTCATGTTTTCACCCTTTCTTTTCAAAATGCGACAAACGCCAGTCTCCCTTCTCTGCAGAACGCGATATATCCGCTCAACCAATCACAGCGCACCATTCCACGCACTGTAGTGGCGTACAGTAATGGCGGCGCTCTGAATACACCCGGCATCCTAGTTTTCCTTATCTGCTTTGTACTTTGTGATCAACAAAAACAGAAAAATGAATGACGGCATTGATGAACCTGTGGTGGTTTCTGCGGTGGGGAAGAAACGCAAGTCATGGAAATGTAATCATTTACGTGAGGAGATTAAGAAGATGAGGCACTCGAGTCGGGAGGAGATGTTGCTTGTTCCACGACAGCATCACGGTCCCCGAAACTGAATCATGAACAGTTTTTAAAAGCCGTTTTTAATACCAATGTACTCGGCAAATGTGTTTATTTTAACCGTGCGCTGGCGCCAGATACTCTTTAATCCGTAATGACAAATAATTTATAACATTAACAAGATGACTCGTTGAATTCATTTTGGGAGCGACGACTGAATGTATTTTTAGTAAAATGTCTGTATATAAGATTAGTATGGACAAAGATCAGAGGCTGTAATATATGTGAATCAACTTACTTTGTTGTGTATTTTCAATATGAAAAATAACTTTTATATTGATGGATTAATTGCATTTTGAAAAAACGTCATGTATTTATTGCATTTTGGGGAAAAAATTCTCCGCTTTTATAATAAACCTTTGAAAATCAAAATCTAGATTTGAATTTTTAATGTTTTTATAGCCAAAAGATGCTATGTAAAAGTTTGAAACAGAAAATAGTGGTTTTCATCTTGCCGCTTTCTTAGTAAAGAAAATACATTTTTACTCAAACTAGTCAAAATGGATTTATAGCGTTTGGAACCAAACTCTTCACATATTACATATATATATATAAAACTAAAGACTCAAATCAACTTTCCATCTAAGTACACTCTAAAAAATGCTGGGTTAAAAACAACCCAAGTTGGGTTGAAAATGGACAAACCCAGTGATTGGGTTGTTTTGACCCAGCAGTTGGGTTAAATGTTTGCCCAACCTGCTGGGTAGTTTTATTTAACACAACAATTGTTTACAAATTACTATATGTCTGGCTTAAAATGAACCCAAAATAGGTTGGAAATTAAAAATCAGACTCATAATTACTAGAGGCAACAATAATAATCAAAAAGATGAGCATTTATTAATAAGCAATTTAATAAATGTTTATTGTTTAAATATTATTCAAAAAAAGTATTAATAAATGTTTGTTTATTAAACATATTAATAAATGTTAATTTCCAACATATTTTGGGTTCATTTTAAGCAAGAAATACAGTAATTTTTAAACAATATTTGGGTTAAATAAAACTACCCAGCAGGTTGGGCAAACATTTAACCCAGCCGCTGGGTTAAAACAACCCAATCGCTGGGTTTGTCCATTTTCAACCCAACTTGGGTTGTTTTTAACCCAGCATTTTTTAGAGTGTAGATAGATAGATATTAGGCTTGCTGCGATAGTCGATGATTACGTCACTTGCCCACTGCAGCACCGTCCCCCAACCGTCATTTTGATTTTTTTATAGTAATAAAAATCTGTTAGTTCAGTTAGAGAACAGACACTACAATTTAAAACTGAATGTGTTTGCTTAATGCAGCGTGAGCTGAACAAGAGTAGCAGCACAGATCAGCAGCAGGAGTCAGATCGCATTCATCACGACAGTGAGGAGCTGACCGACAAGACGATGGCGGAAGATTTGGTTTAAAAGCAAAATGTAAAAGCACCTATTTGGCAATATAATGGCTTTAAACCCACTACTAATGCAACCTGCAAAGGATTAGTTGTGTTTTTCTAGCTGATGTGTTTTCCATTAAGAATAATAATGAACCCACCATTCAGCTGCCGCCCCCGAATTGGTGCTAATTCGAAATCAAAAGTAAAGCGAAAGTAAAATGCGCACGGACATTCATAATGGTGCTTGTCCACTGGCAAGGAGCAGAGCGAGCATTTTCAGTTCATTCCTATGAAAGTTGAGCTTCCAATTCAACTTTCCATCTAAAGATCAAATAGCAAAGAGAATGTAAGAATATTGAACTCATTTAATGACTATCAGAGATATTTATGTATTTCTTTCTGATATCTGTGCGTTTCTTATTTCACAGTTTTCTAGGTTTACATTTCTTCTTCCGCAGCTGACCACCGCATCTCATTCTTGACCCGGTGTCCCGTTACTGGAGCTTCTCAATCAAGGTCGACCTCGTCCACCCTTCCCAGTACGACCGCAGCGCAAACTCAGTTAAAGCAAGCATGAGCTCTGGACTCATTCTGTCAGAGCGGCCATAGAAAATCTTATTTAACTTTATTTTATCTTTGTTATTAAAAAATAAAATCACAGATCAATCTAATATCACCCTATTCTGGATCATAAACATGAATGTGCAAATTATATTTGATTAGAATTAGTTGGTGCCATTAATGATGGTTTGAAGTTGGAAGTTTGCAGAACTCAAGTGCAGTTCAAGTGTCCTTCTACAGTTTCGACATATGCTTGGCACATGCCAGTCAGAGGCGCGGCCAAGTGTGGCGGCCGATTAGTCGAGCTGACAGGCGTCGTGGGGCATCAGTCGTTCCATTACGCTCAGCCTTTCACTCGTTTACCAGCTCACTCTCACTGCACTCAGATGAACACAATCACCTTCAGATGGAGACTAGAACTGGTTAAATCATCACTGTCTGTTTAGTGCATGGCTAGAGGTGCATCTACACAAAGGGTCGAACTGGCAAAGGTTCGGTGATGGTAAACTGACCCTGTTTTGGCTGCAGGTAGTCGACTATCCATTGTCTTCACACGCAGAGGTTAATGCAACATTCACTGGCACTTTCTGTAATATGACTCAAAAGATTGTGGTCAGTATGTTTTTTTTGGAAGAAATGAATACTTTTATTCTGCAAGGACGCATTAAATTGATCAAAAGTGACATTTATAATGTTACAAAAGATTTCTATTTCAAATAAATGCTGTTCTTTTAAACATTCTATTCATCCTTTAAAACCGGATGGAGCGTCGGCGCTCCCATTTGCGTGTCTCTCTTTAAGAGCCGATAAAAACTGAACCCATATAGGTAGCACAAAAATTATTTTTGCATACAAAACCAGAGACTTTACACGTTCAGATCAAGCCTCCAACATGCTTCTGTTGCGTTGTTTTCACCCTCTAATGAGTCTGAGTAATATGCGTTTACAACAAAAACAGCACAGCCGCTAACTGAATACAAATATGTAGATTTCACGTTCTCATAACTTCATGAAAGATGCACAGATCATAGAAAATGGCACATCATCATTTAAAGCAGATTCTCACGATTAAAATCAACATAATATATTGCATTGATCACAAGATATTACTCACGGAATGACGTAACATACTTGGCTAAAAACATGTCTCTCATCTTTGCAGTGTGTATCCAATGTTCCCGGACCCATCCATGTTCGTTTTCCAATGTGGAATAACACAAAATAGGTATCATCTTAAAGCTTAGAATCTCATCTTTTTAATGCATCTAACCATTTTGAAAATCTCCTAACGAGTGCTGAGAAGCACCTCTAAACCAGAGTTTACCGCCCGTGGGCGCCATCTGGCTGCGAAAAAATGAATAACAATTTATTCAACTATACTTTATGCTATCACCACAAAATTTGAACCAGAAGCAGCTCACATATAGGAGAGCATCACCAAAAAAGAATTTTTCTCCGATCTTATTGCCTTCCTGAGTTATTCCATGTCAAAAAAAAAAGAAAAATTATATAAAAAATTATATATCATTTTTGTCTTTTATCAGCAGTTTCTCAGCATGAAGATGTCCAAATGTAAAGTAATTTATATTTCCTAAAAATTTAAAAAGTGTTCTATCAAATGATACCTACTCTCCTATCGAATTACATTTCTGCCACAATTCCGCGCACGCAAGAACATATTTTGAGCGCGCAAAAGGGCATTTCGCACGCGCGTGAACTGAGTTTTGCGGAGAAATGTTCGTCTCGCAAATAAAAAAAGTATTTTGAGCGAACGAAAATCAATTTTGCATTTAAAAGAAGTTTATTTGGATGTGCGCAGATGTTCTCTTTCGCGTGTGCAACGTTTCACTTGCTTGCTCTCCTGCGGCGATGGCTCGCGTGCTCAACACAACAGAGCGTTACAATGTGCCACAATTCCAGCCAATCAGAGATTCTGATTGGCTGGCTTGACAACCAATCACAAGACTCCCTGCTTTACCGATCGAGGAAAAGGAAAAATACATGGTGGAAGAGGCGTTTGTTTAATAGCTTGAACACTATCAAAGTCCCTTTAGGACTATATAAAGTCTTTAATACTATTTATTTTCAAATTCAAATGTCTACTACTCAAAGTAGATTTTTTTTTAAAAATCAAAATCATATCGTATTATTACATAATGGCATGTCCCAGTGTTTCCTACACCTCAGTTAACTGGTAAGTAACTTCTTACTGAACTGCAGTTTATGTAATTAGATGGACAGACTTTTGCCCTTTTAATTAGTTAAGTGTGTAAGCAAGGTACAAAACTTGTCTCTGGATATTTAAAAATAAAACAAATCAAATAAATGCAAAAATGCAATGTAATAATGGTAAAGTTATACTTGTATGTGAAAACAAGTTATTTTAAATTGCAAAAATATTTCACATTTTTACTGTATTTTTGATTGAATAAACGCAGCCTTGGTGAGCATAAAAGACTTGTGTAATATTATGAATTTCAGCATCTAAAAAAACTGCCTAGCAAACCCCTCAAAATAACGTCCTAGCATCATGGTGGTGAGTTTTGCATGAGTAAACACGAGTAATTTGAACAATGAGGGCTGATTAGTCCTCTTTATTAGAAGCATCTGCATCAGTCGGTGGTCTTGGCTCTATTTTTTAGCCTCAGTCGAGCTCCTGCTGATCAACAATAACACATGTTCATGACTGTTTGCTCCACGGCTGGTTGGGAACAGACGCCGCTAACCTCCTGCCTGTTGCAATTACGTCCAAAATGCATCAAACCAAGTGATTTGAATGATAAACACCTCACACACGCTGGGGAAAACATTTATGGTAACTGGTTTCATTGTTACATAAATCTTATTTATCATCACTGAGTCGACCTTATACCAACAACACTCATTTTACTGCGTTAAATCAGGTAAAATAACTCTTTAAGGTTACTACTTTTAACAGTGCAGGAGGGCGAGAACGTAATGTGCATTTCCTCATGATTAAATATTCAATCATTATGTGCATAATGAAGAATAAAATCAATATACTGCCAACGGAAGAATGAAAATCTCCTTCAGGACAGAGAGACCGCATCAACATTAAGATGGGGAAAGTCATGAACGTCCTCATAAACTACGAGCCGCGCAATTACACTGACGCCGCTATTTTCCTGTTCATTCTAATTCATTCTATTAGATTAGAAAGCGCTTTAGGAAGAAAGTCAACTTCTACAGGTCTTTGCGCCTGTACTTGAGAGCCACTTCTCAGATAATGACCGGAGATTGAGTATTTTTCCTACATTATGATCATTATATTAGTTTTTATTGCCCTTCAGAGGATACCAGACAAAAATATCAAACCAATGTTTGGGTTTGGCGAGAGGAAAAAACAATTTGTGGAATAACAAACTATTAAAAACTTTATAATCGCCATACATCTCGGCCCAGCCAATTGAGCCATGACATCCGAGCTAATTAAAGCGGCTCCCTAATTGATCAGCCATTTCTTTCAAACAAATAGAGTTGCCAAGGAATAAATTAATCAGCTTGATAAAGTTAGACTGTGGATGTAATTACAGTTCAGCTGAAAGTCAACATGACATTGCGTTTCACATCCTATTTTATTACTTTAATAATGAAAATAATACACGTATTTACAAGCACAGCAGTAAATAAATGTGAAAAAAGTGCAGAGTAGAAATTGTGTTCATCCTTTAGAAATGTATTAAAAGATACACTCAATATAGTTCAAAAGTTTGGCGTCTGTAGGATTTGTTAATACTTTTATTCATCAAGGACGCATTAAATTGATCAAAAATGACAGTAAAGACATTTATAATGTTATAAAAGTTTCTATTCATCAAAGAATCCTGATTAACAAAATATATCAGCAGCACAACTGATTTCTACATTGATAATATTAGAATGATTTCTGAAGGATCATGTGACACTGAAGACTGGAGTAATGATGCTGAAAATTCAGCTTTGATCACAAAAATAAATTACTTTTTACTATATATTCACATAGAAAACAGTTATTTTAAATTGTAAAAATATTTCACATTTTTTACAGTATTTTTGATCAAATAAATGCAGCTTTGGTGAGCAGAAGAAACATTCTTACCTACATATCTGTAGTGTGTTTACGTGTTGTGAACTAAATGAAAAAGTATTTTTATAACTACATTAAAATGAAAAGTAAAAAGGTTAAATTATGTTTTAATGCCAACTTAAAGAGCGATGTGTATAAATAAAAAGCTTTGTGTTCCCAAAGCATCCTTCCAGTGTGACCTTCACAGCGCTTCAAACTCCTTTTCATCTTGGGTGGCAGTTTTCTCTCTACAGAGAGGCGATTGTGTCTTTATTGTGGTGGCAGATGGTGCTGTGCTGATTCAGTGTACCTGCTCTAGTCTAGACGAATCACTTGAACCACACAGAGCTCTTCTGCTGTGGAGATGATTGAAAGGGCTGCACTTTGTGCCGCTTTTTCAGCTCTCCTGTGATTTTATTTGAAAAGCAACAAGACCTGTTTTCACTCTGGTGCGGAAACGTACTCGGTTACTAACGTAACCTCGGTTCCCTGAGATACGGAACGAGTACTGCGTATGGGGAAAAGTCTCCCTTTTTCCCCGTTACTGAAGCCTTTTTCAATAACGCAGTGCAACTGCACCGTCATTGGTTCACTCATAGACAAGTTGTTGAACCAATGACGGCGCGGCACGGCCGCGCAGCCTATGGCGAAGAGCGCGCGAACCTTCCCGCCGAAAGAGGCGGAGTTAGGGACTATATAAGCAGGCGTTTCGCCATAGGATTTCAGGTCATACGACTGAAGCGACGACACTGAAGCCGCAGCCTTGTGGCACGGCAAGTAACGCAGTACTCGTTCCGTATCTCAGGGAACCGAGGTTACGTTAGTAACCGAGTACATTCCCTTTCGATACTCCACTCGTACTGCGTATGGGGAACGAATTCAACCGCGCCGTGCCACGGCAGGGAATGACATAACTTGTTCTGGACACCGAGAGGGGACCAAGAAACAAGAAGGAAGGCCAAAGCCGCCAGAACCCTTGTTGCACTACAAGGAGATAACTCCTGAAATGGTGTGAGGCGGGGCTCGAAGAGGCCGCCTGGTTACACCGAAAGGACCCGAGCTTGCAAGGTCGGAACGTCCAAATGATAGAACCTCACAAAAGTGGACGGCGAGGACCAGCCGGCCGCCTCACAGATGTCTTTGAGGGAAACTCCATTGGACCAGGCCCAGGAGGAAGCCATTCCTCTAGTGGAATGGGCCCTGACTCCTAGGGGGCACTCGACGCCCAAGGAGGAGTAGCAGAGATTGATAGCATCGACTATCCAATGCGAGAGGCGTTGCTTTGAGACCGAAGACCCTTTGGTGCGGCCACCAAAGCAAACAAAGAGCTGATCCGACTGCCTAAAAGGCCGCGATCGCTCCACATAAATCCTCAAGGCCCTTACAGGGCAGAGTGACTCCAGCTCTCGTTCGTCCGCAGAGGGAGGAAGAGCAGAGAGCGAAATGACCTGTGCTCTGAACGGAGTCGAGAGCACTTTAGGGACGTAGCCATGCTTCGGTTTTAGTACGACCTTAGAGTCGTTGGGCCCAAAGTCGAGGCATGCAGGGCTTACGGAAAGAGCCTGCAAGTCGCCAACACGCTTGACCGATGCTAAAGCAAGTAGCAGAGCGGTCTTTAGCGTCAGGGGCCTGAGGTCAGCTGAACGCAGTGGCTCAAAGGGGCTACCTTTTAGAGCTCTGAGGACCAAGGAAAGGTCCCAAGTGGGAACAGTGAGGGGACGAGGTGGATTCAATCGCCTAGAACCCTTCAAGAAACGCACCACAAGGTTGTTTCTACCCACTGACTGGCCAGCGATAGGAGCATGAAATGCCGCGATGGCTGCTACGTACACTTTAAGCGTTGAAGGGGCGCGCCCCGAATCCAAACGCTCTTGAAGGAAGGACAGTATCGGGGATACGTCACACTCCGTGGGGTCTATGTTGCGTGTGGAACACCATTCAACAAAGACCGACCATTTCTGGGCATAGAGGCGTCTTGTGGACGGAGCTCTTGCCTGAGATATGGTATTTAGCACGTCTCTGGGGAGGTTAGTCGGCTCCCATCGAGAGACCAGAGGTGTAGGGCCCACAGCTCTGGCTGTGGGTGCCAGATCGTCCTGTTCGCCTGAGAGAGGAGATCCCGTCTCAGGGGGATGGGCCACGGAACTCTCGTGGAGAGTATGAACAGCTCTGAGGACCAAACCTGGCTCCTCCAGAGCGGGGCTACCAGAAGGACTCTGTGTCCGTCTTCCCTGACTCGTCTGATGACCTGTGGGATCAGTACGACCGGGGGAAACGCATAAAGGAGTGAGCTGGGCCAGGTGTGGGCCAGCGCATCGACTTCCTTTGAGAAAAATGTTGGGCAGTGAGAGTTGCCTTCTGAGGCGAAGAGGTCTACCTCTGCCTTCCCGAAGAGCTCCCAAATTTTGAGAACCGTCTGGGGATGAAGCATCCACTCGTCTGAGGGGACATTGCTTCGTGACAGCATATCTGCTCCCAGATTGGTCTTGCCAGGTATGTGAGTCGCCCTGAGCGACCGAAGCCTTGGCTGTGCCCATTCCAGAAGGCGTTTCACCAGAGCGCATAAGCGGCTGGACGAAAGACCGCCCTGGTGATTTATGTATGACACCACAGTCATGCTGTCCGATTGGACGAGGACGTGGCGTGCCGTCAAGTGAGTCTGAAACGACTGTAGGGCTTTTACCACTGCCAGCATCTCGAGGCAGTTGATATGGAGATGGCTCTCCTCGTGGGACCACGAGCCGAAAGCCGGTCTGCCCTCGCATAGAGCACCCCAACCCGAGTTGGATGCGTCCGTGGAGAGCACCGTCCTTCGTGACACCGCCTGTAGGGGTACTCCCAGACTGAACCAAGCAGGGTTCATCCAAGGTTTCAGGGCTAAAAGACAGGCCCGATTGACCTTGAGACACAAGCGGCCATGCCGCCAGGCGTGTGGAGGGACCCGGAACTTCAGCCAGAACTGTAGAGGCCGCATTCGAAGAAGGCCGAGCCGTAGAACTGGGGAGGCGGAAGCCATCAGCCCTAACATCCTCTGGAAAAACTTCAGAGGAAGATAGGCTTTGTTCTTGACGGAAGCCGCGAGCTGTTGAATTGTCAGAGCGCGCTCTGGCGAGACTACTGCCGTCATGCGGACTGAGTCGAAAACTGCCCCCAGAAACGAAATCCGCTGGCTGGGGAGCAGTGAGCTCTTGGCAAAATTGACCCTGAGTCCCAGGCATTGTAGATGGCTGAGGAGCACGGATCTGTGGCGTTCCAGCTCGGCTCGCGAATGGGCCAATATGAGCCAATCGTCGAGATAATTCAGAACTCGGATTCCCATCTGTCTCAGAGGGGAAAGCGCCGCGTTCATGCACTTGGTAAAAGTGCGGGGAGCCAGAGATAGCCCGAAGGGCAGAACCGTATATTGGTATGCCACCCCCTCGAATGCGAATCTCAAGAATCGTCTGTGATGGGGGGCTATCTGGATGTGAAAATATGCGTCTTTCAGATCCAGCGAGCAGAACCAGTCCTCGTGACAAACCTGTGCGAGGATCTGCTTCAGCGTCAGCATTTTGAACTTCCGTCTCATGAGGGAGCGATTCAAAAGTCTGAGATCTAGGATGGGTCTGAGACCGCCATCCTTCTTGGGGACCAGAAAGTAACGGCTGTAAAGGCCTGACTCTCTCTCTGGAGGGGAAACTATTTCTATAGCCCCTTTCTTCAGTAAAGCCACGACCTCGGACCGGAGGACGTGAGCGTCGTCCGAGTTCACCAAGGTTTGAAGCACCCCGCCGAAGCGAGGGGGCCTTCGTGCAAACTGGAGTGAGTAGCCCTTTGATATGATCCCTAGGACCCAACTTGACACGCCGGGGATGGCCTGCCAGGCCTCTGCCCGAGTGACAAGGGGTTGAATAATGTCGGATGACAGGCCGCCAAGAGGGGGGCCGTACATCGACGGAGGTGGAAGAGGAATTTTGCTCTCTTTTTGAGGAGGTAAAAAAGTGTTCGCCATGAAAACGGCGTTTTCACAAGAGTGGCGCGGCATTTGCAGCAACGCCGCCGCCGTGATAACGGCGATTGAGGGGCTCTTTTAGAGCGGCGAGGGCCGCGAGAAGCTCTTTTAGAGCGGTAGAACCGCTGGAAATATGCCCTTTTAGAGCGGCAATCAAACCGCGGGGAAAGCTCTCTGAGGGCGCGCCGGATGGCGGCAGGAGACACGCTGAGACGGCAGCCGGAAGCGGGAAGCGGGAGGCGGCGACTCGAAGACGGCGCTCGGGGCGGCAGTCAGCGAGGGCGCCAGCGTTGGCTCCGACCGGCGAGTTCAGCTGAGTCCGCTGCAGGAGCCTCTTCAGACGGCGGCGAGAGCTTCTTCCCAGGCGGCGAGCTTCTTCAGGCTTCAGACGGAGATCAGCGAAGAGATGCGTTGTCGTCGCTGAAGGAGAAAGAACTGAAATCCTATGGCGAAACGCCTGCTTATATAGTCCCTAACTCCGCCTCTTTCGGCGGGAAGGTTCGCGCGCTCTTCGCCATAGGCTGCGCGGCCGTGCCGCGCCGTCATTGGTTCAACAACTTGTCTATGAGTGAACCAATGACGGTGCAGTTGCACTGCGTTATTGAAAAAGGCTTCAGTAACGGGGAAAAAGGGAGACTTTTCCCCATACGCAGTACGAGTGGAGTATCGAAAGGGAACACACACATTAGAGCGGAGCACACGACTCCAGCAGCGATGCTGAATCTACAGCACCACGGCAAAATGAATTGTATTTTACCACAGTGTTTGCCACCTGAATACAATCTAATGAAAGTGAAGTGACATGTGGCCAAGTATGGTGACCCATACTCGGAATTTGTGCTCTGCATTTAACCCATCCAAGTGCACACACACAGCAGTGAACACACACACCGTGAACACACACCCGGAGCAGTGGGCAGCCATTGCTGCGGCGCCCGGGGAGCAGTTGGGGGTACGGTGCCTTGCTCAAGGGTCTCACCTCAGCCGTGGTATTGAGGGTGGGGAGAGCGCTGGACATTCACTCCCCTCACCGACAATCCCTGCCGGACCTGAGACTCGAACCCATGACCTTTGGGTTACAAGTCCGACTCTCTATCCATTAGGCCACAACTGCCCTGAAAGAATGACTGGGTGCAGGAAAAATAATACAACGGCAATAAATAGAAAACATATTTCTGCCTATAAACATACAGCACATTTCTGAGAGTTTAACTCAGGATGAGCGACTCCTACGAACCGATTCTTTAAATGAATCAGTCGAAAACATTCATAAGTTGACTGAATCAGTGTTATTTTAGTATCATTGTTATGCAGTTATATTTTTTGTTAATATTTTGAATTTGATTTTT
>RJVU01071319.1:3728606-3742404 GCA_003731715.1 Anabarilius grahami
TACAATGGAAACATTTCTCATTAAAAAAATTTAAAGTTCAAGATATTCATCTAATATATTATATTATATTATATATTTAGTGCTCTCAAACGATTAATTGCATCCAAAATAAAAGTTTGTTTACATAATATGTTTGTGTACTATATATACACACACATACATGTATACATGTATACTTGTGTGTGTGTGTGTGTGTGTGTGTATATATATATATATATATATATAAAATTTATATTTATTATATATATATAAATATAAATATGGACATGATTAATAAGATCAATGGGTATATACACAATACAAATGACATTTACAACAAATGTGACATTTTGTCTTTAGCCTCACAAGCTTTTCCTTTTGTATTGCCTTCATTCAGTGGTTATAAATCTTTGACAGCAATAAAGCTGTCATGCCAGTCAAAAAGCATGCTATATTCAACATATACAGTGGCATGAAAAAGTATCTGAACCCCTTGCAGAANAATCGTTTGACTAATTATATTATATTATATTATATTATATTTAGCTTTATTTCAATTAACATAAATTATTTTTAATAGTTTTAGTTAACAATAACACAAAACTGATGTGAACGAATCAAATCTCTGAACCTACTTGCTTTAGATGGGACAATTAGCTACTAAAGGAGGGCAATATTTCTCTCAAACCCCTAAATGTTCCAATTACCTTTTTAATGAGGGTAAATAATGAGATTTTTGTCACCGGCAAACCTATTCCCAGCTTTATATCCCCGTCTGCCGGTGTCCTTTCAGTGGTGTGTGATTGTGGATGTGCTGAGCTGGTGAGACTGTTTGAAGGTGAGAGTCAGTCATCCAGAAAGCGCAATTAAATCACAGCGACTCATCCTGAATGGATGGGCGTCCCTGGAGGAGCTGATAAAGGCTGCCTGCGCGGCCTCTGGGGGAAAGAGCTTATGTACTTCCTCTCAGCTCGCAACTCCTGGACTGCTTAAACAACCTTTGGCACCTGCGAAGGGTCAGCATGGCTAGTCATGTGATAGTCATCATCGGTAGAGCGGTGAACGGCAGCAGCGTGTAGAAGACTGATGGAATTGACTGAGTATCTAATTCAGTTTCGGCTTAACATCATCTCGTACACGCGTATCAGCGCAGAAAAGAAATATTGAAACAATAACATCTCTATGAACACTGAGGGTACGTCAATGGCTGCTTCTGAAGGAACGTAGCATGCAGAATGTTATCAATTTTATTTAATACATTATTTAACATCAAAAAGAGAAATGTAGTTAAAATGAAAGAAAGCATTATGTAATTGTCTGTATGTAATCAAATGTCCAGTATACTAACATTAGAGCTTGATGGGGGATTTGTAGTATCTTCTCTTGAGCATCGCAGGCATTTGTTTTAAAGGGTACTCACTATGAAAGCACATATTAAATGTGGTCGGCACTCTGCACTAATGATTTTACTGCGTTTGATGAGTCCCAGAGGACAGGAAGGACCACACAGGTGGTCAGAGGAGCCTGTCGTGTGTGTGTGTGTTTATTCTCCAGCGTCAACAGCAGCTTCCTCTATCGACGGAAAACAACTTATCGTGCAACTAACCAGCCTTAATGGGGTAACGGAAAAGAGAGAGAGAGAGAGTTTCTTCAGTTTCGGTAGTAACTGTAGTTTTGAACTCTACTACTTTGTCATTGCAAACTGCACAAATATGAATAGGCAAATCAGATGTTACATGTTAAATGTAAATGCTCATTTGTAATGTTAGTCTTATTCCTGACTGCTTGCTCTTGATAAATATCTGAAGATAAATATCTGAAATAGTTTTGTTGTGACAAACAAACCAAAGGCCCAAACAAACCAGAAGCACTTAAGAGTGGATGAAACGGCAGCGGCGGTCTGAGCTGACATCAAGAGCCAAACACAGTTACGACGAAAGAGCAGCGAGATCACAGATTGTGTATGTCGTGATTCCAGCTGAACCTCCGGCTGCGGTTCAAGAAACTTTCTAAACACATTTAGCAGTGAAAGACCAAGGAAACTCGTATAAACCCTGAACACAATCAGATTCCTGCAGAAACAAAGGCCAAGGCCTGGAGAGCCAATATGATGTAATTCTATTACTCGCCCACCAGTCAAAGTGAGATAAATGTATAGCAGGGCCGAAACTTACAGAGTCCATCCAAAAACTGCAAGCCACTGTTTTGTGTTTGATGTGATAAAGTCAAACATCTAACCAGTTTAAGTTATAGTTGGATATAGTGATGTCAAAAGTACCAGCACTTCTGTACCAAGTCAATGCTACAATAAAAACACATTTACAACAACAGTGCTGTGAGGAAAGAACAAAATCAGTACTCTTTAAATTTCTTTATCACTGACCACTACCTTGAAAAAATTATTGATAAAATACTAATGGCTATGTGCCTGTAATATTGGTGCCGTGACCCGGATGTGACTGAGGTTTAGTGGGGTGAGTGTAACAGAGGCCAGCTAGCAAGAGCTGTGCAGGTAAACCTCACTCCCCTGGCCTCATGTGGCGCACTAGCGACTGACGTTAGAGGCTGTGTCCTTGTTAGCGCATCCGCCTCCCATGCCTGAGATGCCGGTTTGAACCCCACTCGGAGCAGGTCGAGTAGGGCCGGTTACGTTGGTGCCGTGAGGTTTAGGGGGGTGAGTGTAACGGAGGCCACCTAGTAAAAGATGTGAGAGTAAACATCGACTGGCGTTAGAGGTTGTGCCCTTGTTAACATGACCGCCTCCCATTCCTAAAGACGCCGGTTTGAATCCCAGTTGGAGAGGGTCAAGTAAGGCCAGTTACATTGGTGCCGTGACCCGGATGAGAGTGAGGTTTAGGGGAGTGAGTCAGTTAGTAAAAGATGTGTGAGTAAACATCGACTGGCGTTAGAGGTTGTGCCCTTGTTAACGTGACCGCCTCCCATTCCTAAAGACGCCGGTTTGAATCCCACTTGGAGAGGGTCAAGTAAGGCCAGTTACATTGGTGCCGTGACCCGGATGAGAGTGAGGTTTAGGGGAGTGAGTCAGTTAGTAAAAGATGGTGAGGCCAGCTAGTAAAAGATGTGTGAGTAAACATCCCTTTCCTGGCCTCAAGAGGCCCACTAGCGATTGACGTTAAAGCCTGCATCCTTGTTAGCATGCCCGCCTCCTATGCCAGTGACGCCGGTTCGAATCCCACTCTGAGGGGGTCAAGTAGGGCCGGATGAGAGTGAGGTTTAGGGGGGCGAGTCAGTTAGTAAAATATGTGTAAGTAAACATCACTTCCCTGGCCTCAAGAGGCACACTAGTGACTGACATTAGAGGCTGCATACATGTTAGTGCGCCCACCTCCCATGCCAGAGACGCTGATTCGAATCCCGCTTGAAGCGGGTCGAGTAGGGCTGGATACATTGGTGCCGTGATCCGGATGGGAGTGAGGTTTAGGGGGGTGAGTATAATGGAGGCCAGCTAGTAAGAGATGTATAAGTAAACATCATNAAGATATGTATAAAATAAAGTGCAAAGAGTTCGGACATGGCACAGTGCTCAATCAGCAAATGCATAGATAAAAAGATGTGTTTTGAGTCTGGATTTGAGTAGGGCTGGATACATTGGTGCCGTGATCCAGATGGGAGTGAGGTTTAGGGGGGTGAGTATAATGGAGGCCAGCTAGTAAGAGATGTATAAGTAAACATCATATCCCTGGCCTCAAGAGGCGCACTAGTGACTGACGTTAAAGGGTGCGGTCTTTAGTGTACTTGTTAGCACACCACCTCCCATGCCAGAGACACCGGTTTGAATCCCACTCAGAGCAGGTCAAGAAGGGCCGATTATATTGGTGTCGTGACCCGGATGGGAGTGAGGTTTAGAAGGGGTGAGTGTAATGGAGCTAGTAAGAGCTGTGCAAGTAAACCTCACTCCCCTGGCCTCATGAGGCACACTAACAACTA
The DNA here is from genome assembly GCA_003731715.1 of Anabarilius grahami. Taxonomy (NCBI): domain Eukaryota; kingdom Metazoa; phylum Chordata; class Actinopteri; order Cypriniformes; family Xenocyprididae; genus Anabarilius; species Anabarilius grahami. Next base: position 3,732,534 of record RJVU01071319.1, read on the forward strand.
GGGATGGGTATCGTTAAGGTTTTAACGGTATTACTACTCTTACCGCTACTGCTTATCGATCCGGTATTTTAACGGTACTTTTTGTTTTATATATATATATATATATATATATANNNNTACATATAAGAGCTGAATTAACATTGCTTTATATTATATAGTCTCCGGCATTTTTGTTGTTTTATATAAGATACTGTAAGAACATGAACAAAGAAACAAAGTAAAACAAACTGACAAATACAATAAAACAAAGGTACAACTGAAATAAAGTGCTTTCATTTGTTCATGTGTTCAGGTAAGTAATATAGGCCTAGCCTATAAAAGAAATCTAAGTAACTAAATGTAAAATAACACTGCATGGTTTTCACAGTATAAATTTCCACAGTATTAAATTAGATTAATGCTTATTAAAGCTAACTATATTCAGAAGAAGCGCTGTGGCTTGATTAACACTGATGGCATAATTGTCAGAAGGTGACTGCTGTCACTTTAAGACAATAGATATTAACACACATCCATCGTCACCATTAAACAGGGCTTTCATGTGAGCGGCTGTGCGTGCTGTAGCTCCTCTGCGTGAGCGCGATCTTTCTTCTGGATTGCGAAAGCAAAAATGCATCATAGACAAATGTCCTAATATTATTGCATACAGAAACAGCTGGTGACTCTGGCGAGATAGAATTTGCAAGATAATGTCTATATAGCAATAATAAAATGTACGTGTGTTTTCTTCATAATTTCTCCAGTACCGATAGCAGAACCGTTAACGTCAGAGCTTATCGATACACCGGTCTTTCATAATTTAGCCCCGGGGCCAATTTAATACTGGGTTTCGGTACCCATCCCTACTAACAACTGACGTTAGAAGCTGTGTCCTTGTCCTCCATGCTGGAGATTCCAGTTTGGAACAGGTTGAGTAGGACATTTGTATGAGAAAAAAGGCAGATCGACACTCAAGGCCGAGGTCATTGTAAGAAAATGAAGCCCTCTAATACCTGAAAACCTGCAAGAATCAGCTCCATTCACTGCTAGCATAAACTTTTGCACACCAAAGCACAACACAAAAGAGTCCTGTTATCAGTTTAGCAATATAGGACGGGATTTCTGCCAGCTCAGCATTAAGACAAGGAATAAAGAACAAATCCAATTCAAAATTCACCTTTCCGGTCCAATGTAAGGCTTGGCTTCTCTGCAAGATCCCAAGAGACGCGAACATCCACCTTCCCGTGATAGTAAGCTCAGTTTTGTTCCCAAGCACAGCCCAAATCGCTGATGTGGACAATCTTATGAGAGCACAACTGTTTTGTGGATGTTTTCACAATAGCTCAAAAGCGGTAACAATACGTCACTTGTTTGCTAACATTTCTGATCACAAAGAGACATTAACAGAGTACTTGACGTTCAATGCCAGGCCCACAGATAATGCATGACCCATTGCAGATAATTTAAGATAAAGATTGGTTTTGGCCATAACATTCAAGAATCTGTTCACATTCAGATATCTGCTTTCATTACACCCATCTGTTTTGTCTGAGAGTTCTACCGTTACCCCAAAAAGTATTTCACCCAAAAAATTCTGTCAAGTTTGATCAAAGACTTTAGATATACCAAGACGGTACACTCATATTACTATGAATGGGACTGAATGACAAGTCCCGCCTTCTAAATAAAAGAGCCAATCGCTGATTGATAAAGTCATTGCATCACTGCAGCTGAAGAAACAACATTTATGGCACAGGTTATGTCAGATTTTGTTGCTGATTTGAAATATGTTATTAAAATGTGAGTGTGGCAAGCCATTTTTGAGATTTCAGGATTTCCCCATTCAAATACATAAGGACTTGGTCTTGGATGCCCAAAATAGCTGTAAGGATGGGTTGCAAATATGGCTGATGCCACAGACTTTCCTTGAAAGAGACTTTGGTTTTGATTCTACTTTCCAGGGCCACTGTATTGTGAAGATTGTAGGTTTGGATGACTTCAGATTTGGCCTCATGTACACGGACAGCACAGAGCCAGTAAGGGACGTTCATCCGACTTTAATGAAGTGGCAGGACTCAGTGTTGGCTCCGTCGGATGTCAGGAGGTGGTATTTAGCTGCGTTGGACTCTGAAACGCTCCCCGAGTGGAAGAGACGTCGCAGATGGTTAAATGTCACTGTTGTATATGGGATTTGGAGACTGGTTGGACGTCTCATTAGTGTTATCACCTGCCAGAGGGAGAGTCCTTCAGCAAATGGGAGCCATTTTTCTTCCTCCCTCTCTGTGCTTTAGTAAAAGGTTTGGAATGAATGCAGTTTTGGCAGGGAAGGTACAGCATTTACACTGTCAACCAATTATTTTTTATTTTACCAGACTTTTGGCATGTAAAAAAAACGGATGAGACCAGAATTTTTTGTGATTCCTTCAAAAGTGACATCTTATCATGAGAGTTAGATCTAAACACTTGCATACTGGTTGTCATTGTAACAACCATGGACATAGGGGCTGGGCGATAAAACAATAATAATCAAGATTAAATTTTTCTCTGTAAAGTTTAATATAATGTTCATGCACTAGGCAAATAATGCTGCAATTGTTGCACACCGTCGCACTGGTGCCAGTACCAATTTGCCTGACTGATAAGCGCTGCCATTTCTGTTGCGCATGAGAAAAATAAAATGGCAAAACACCAAAAGCGGAACGAAACAGAGCCGTGTTTGAACCGCGCACCACACTGAACATTTATCTGCTCGGCTCAAAACACACCACAGCGTGAGCTCAGAGCGAATGCATTTACTCGCTGACCGTCTCAATCACACGACCACTAAACAGCGCTGTGAGATCCGGTGAGAGGCGCTCAAGTTTGGTGCAAATGATTTGTGATTTAAACTAGTTTAAAGCCAGATGAAACAGCGCTGACTTTCTCAACAACACTGACGCGGAAAACAGGAGAAACATTAAGCCACAATGATGCAGTTTGAAGGCTTTTCAATTGACAAATCACCAACATTTACCATGACTTACTGTAGTAACACTAACCGAAAAGTGGGATATCCATATAAATGTTTTAAATATATATTATTAACGTAGACAAACCAGTTATGGAACATAATAACAGTATTTTTTGTTATTAAGCTATAGCAGTTCTATTTGTATTGCACTAAATGTCTCTAGGCTACTGTTTTTCATAACAAATACCATAAAAAACTATTTTTTATGATGGTAGTGAGTTACAATGTGTGGTTTTACCTGTGGTTAACATGATCCACATACTATGGAAGACCAAATTTGACCCTATAAAATGTTACAGATGATAAAACCCAGTCTTTAAACTTGAAAGAAATAAAGGTTTGACATTTATTGTGATGATTATCAGTATTGACCAATATGAAAAATGATATCTTGATAATTTTTTGGCCATATCGCCTAGATGGCCCTACATGGACAGAGATCTGAGCTTGGCCCAGGGCTGTGTCAAGTCAAGTCAAGTCAAATTTATTTATATAGCGCTTTTTACAATTGGTAATTGTTTCAAAGCAGCTTTACATATTAGAAGCACAGAAAAAAGATAAGTGGTTAAAAATAAGCTGTACAAGCAAGCGTGGTAATATGTAACATATACAAGATGGTGCTACATTAAGCCAATGTCGGCTGACTCCCAGGGGTGGAAAAAACCCCCTAGGAGAAAAACCCAAGGAAAAAAGTCCTAGGAGGGAAAAAACCCCTTGGAAGATATATATAATATATGTAAATGGATATGGAGATATGTCATATGTGACTGTATATCAGTGTGTTACTGATCAGGAGGTCAAAGGTCACAGGTCTTCAGGGACGGACACGAGACAGAAGGATCTTCATTTGGTGTATAAGGAGCCCATAATGAGACTGCTAGTAGACATATATGTTCAGTCTCCATTGATTTTCCTCTGCAGATCAAAGAATCGCTCAGAAGAAACGGTGAGCTGCGAGTCTTTGATCGTAACCCAAACCTTTTCCTAAACCTAGTAAACTCTCTCCTTAACCAGAACAATGCATGATGGGAAAACGTTTGCACAGGCAAACACCACTTCAGAAAATCGAAACCAAACACACTCAGTTTTACATATACAGTTTGTGTCCAGTTTCACACTGGCATAGATAAGTTCTGCCCACCTTTAAAAAGCAGCTGGCACACAGTGACATGCAATTTGGATGAGAACGAAGCTTTGAAACAGTCTAACGAGAAAAGGCTGAGAACAGGACAAGGCCTTGACTCTAGACAAACAGTGGAGGGCAGCTGTGTGTTTCTCTGTGTCTGAATACAGTACACTCACTCCCTCCTCAGCCACTCAGCCCATTAAAGCTCCTCGTACGTCGTCTGCGGCATGGAGATTGTTGCCATGACTGCGCTAATATACACAGCCATGGTGACGCGACAAAAGTGGCGGTCTGGAGAGGGAAGGCTGGGGGCTGTTTGTACATGATGTGGGCGTATATTTGGGAACAGAGCTTGATGGGATAGACAACATTAGTGGACGTCATGGTCAGGAAAGATGACATCCATGCACATGTTTGACCTTCCCTCACAGATCATATGTGACTGTATATCAGATATTTATTTATTTGATGTAAACACCTGTAAACACACAAACACACACACACATAATATCTATATATCTATCTATATATATATATATATATATATCGGCCACCATATCGGTATCGGCCGATATATGTTAATTTTCAATGTTATCGTTAACAGCCTGATAAGAAAATTTGGCCGATATATATTTTTTTAAATATTTTTTTTATTTCAAGGACAAATGCTATTGCTTGTAAAGAGATTATACATTTTCAATCCCTCCCCAACCAACCCAGAACAATCTGCCTTACATGATATTCATTAATGGTAATAGTACAAAAGATGATGAAAATAATAATAATGATAATAATGATACAATATTAAAACAAAAAAGTTAGACAATGGCAATGTTAATAAAACAAATATAAAAAAAAAGGAAAAAAAGACAGTTGGACACCACAATCAAAAGTGAAACCATGATACAACAATAAACACCAGCTCTACAAGTTTACACATGTAAATACTCCCCAGGAAGAACATTTATGGCAGAGAAATAGGATAATAAGGGTTGCCAGACATATGAAAATTTGTGGGAACGTCTAATTGAATATTTAATCTTTTCCAAATGTAGGTATAACATCAGATCCTGAAGCCAATGTTCGCAGATTTCCAATGTAATAACACCCGTCTACGAGCCAATAAGGATGCAAAAGCAATAATGTTTAGTTGTCTTCGAGTCAGATTCGATTCATCAGTTGGAGCACCAAATATAGCAAATTCAGCACATGGCTTCAGTTGTACGTTACATATTTGAGAGAGTGTATCAAATATGGTTGACCAGTAAACAGTAAGTGTAGGGCATGTCCAAAACATGCGAGTCAGATCAGCTTCTTCAGTGTGACATCTTATCAAAAGTAGGATTGAAAGAAGCAATCCTTACCCTGCTTAGGTGCACGCGGTGCAAAACCTTAAACTGTATAAGACTCAATCGGGCACAAGAGGTGCTATCATTCACTCTATGGAGGGCATTGCTCCAGAACTCCTCTGGGAATACTATTCCAAGCTCTTTTTCCCATTCACTTTTAACTTTATCTGTTCCTACACTTTTTAAAGACATGAAAATTGTCTTGAGATAAAACCTTGTAGACGGAGGGGAGCTTCAAACAAAGAGTCAGCAGGAGACTTAGGTGGAATATGTGGAAATGATGGACTTTGGGCATTCACAAAATGTCGTATCTGAAAATAACGAAAAAGGTCAGCTTGATTAAAATTGAATTTGGAACGCAAATCATTAAAACTAGCAAAAAGACCATCAATATAAAGATCGCCAAATTGAGTGATGCCCTTATCTTGCCATTGTTTAAATGCAGAATCTAGTTTGGCAGGGAGAAATGCATGATTAGTGCATATTGGGCTCTGAAGCAAAAGTGCTTGTCTCAGCTGCAAATGTTGGCGTAGCTGAGTTCAAATTTTAAGAGTAAAATGAACAACCGGATTTGATGTATATTGTGCTATATTAATAGGTAGGCTAGATGTTAATAGGGCTTGTAGAGAGGTTGTTGTGCAGGATTTAGATTGCATCCAGTAGACTATCTTTTGAACTTGAGCTGCCCAATGATAATATAAGTAATTAGGGAGAGCTAAACCCCCATCACTCCTATGTTTCTGGAGAAACTCTTTCCGAATCCTAGGGGTTTTTCCATCCCATATAAAATTAGAAATAAGTAGGAAGATGGGTAGGCACTGAGATAAATATAAGAATCTCGGGAGAACTGTCATTTTAACACAGTTCACCCTGCCAGCCAGGGTTAGATGAAGAATCCTCCATTTTTGAAGATCAGATTTGAGTTTAATCAAAATAGGAGTAAAGTTATTTTCAAATAGTCCTTTAAAGTTATGTGCAATATTGATGCCCAGATATTTAAACCCAGATCTTGCCAAGCGAAAGGGGAACGCAGAGTCAGGCATTTGCCTGGCGAGTGTGTTAACAGGCATGCATTCACTTTTAGAGATATTCAATTTATAACCTGAGAAAGTCCCAAAATTGTGCAAGATTTTGATAATGTCATTGATGCATGATGAAGGATTTGAGATGTAGAGAAGCAAGTCATGGCCGATATATTAAAGCCGATAAATAATGGATTATTTCCTTCAGCTGAGACACTTCAGATGCACACTGTTCACCATTATGGTTTTGAATTGCTTGAAATATGATTGAAATCACTTCAAAAAGGAAAATACAGTTAAGTTCAACATGTGCAGCGCAAGTCTGTAATATAGGCTACTTAATATTATAATGAGAACATTATAATTGTGTGTTTGGACATGGCTTTTAATGGTGAGACTTTTGTTTTTGTAATCAGGCTCTCAAAAATTAGATAAAAATTAGGATTTAGATTTATCGGCCAATATATCGGTTATCGGCTTTCAAATATAAAGAATTATCGGTTATCGTATCGGCCAATATTTTCATATCGGTGTATATTATCTCCCACAATAACAACTTAATTACAAGGTATACTAAAAACATCTAATCATAAAACCTACAATTACATATAAAAATTTAAACAGCAGCATTTAACTAAACTGTTATATGCAAAAAAGATGACAAGAAATGCAGCACATTTGAACCAGTTCATTTTCATTTTCTGTATGAATGAACTGATTCACTGAAATGAATCAGAATTCCTAAACTATATAATGAGAAACAGACAACCCATAACACCTGAGCATCATTGTGGCATGATCCATCAACAGTAAAATATGATACATACACATTTAAATCAAGAAATAGCCTCAGAAATATCTTCCCAGGAATGCCATCTTCACCAACCGACCGGTGTTCAAGAGCTTAAATGTATAATGTGAGTGCATGCATGCTGACAGGACACATCCCTCTCCAGCTCTCCTTCTATCAGTGTCGGAGGTGATAAGGCCGAGAGCAGGACTGTCACCGGCTCCTGCAGGAGACGTAACACTATAACCACACGTCCACCTGTGCTGTGATATCACAGTGAGAGAGGACGAGACGAAAGGCACATGTGTGCGTTAGATGAAAACAGACAGTGTGTGACCACGAGTAGCTGTAGATAAGCGTCTGAAAATATGTGAGGAAAACCAGACGTGTTAATGTGTTTGTCAGACAGATTTATAGGCCAAAATATGAGACGACACACAGCGAGTGTTTGAGCATGTGTGATGATTATATGGCTGAACGCACAAACACATTCTCATATGGACACCTGACGCTAGTGTAACACATACACACACTCATAGAAAATAAAAATGGAGACTAAGGTCTCCTGCTTCTCAGATGTTTCTCCTGATAACAGACGGTGGTAATCTCACGTTTCAGAAGAGATCAACAATGTCTCACACTATGCTCAGATTTGACAAGATACCAAAGTCTGTAATGAAAAGACAGAGATCTCTATATGAACTCTAACGTTTCTTATTTCATCTTAATTTTGTACTCTTAGTGAATGGCAACGAGTTTCCCCTGAGGAAATGTAGGAGAAATGAGGAGACAAAACAGGAGATACAGTTGATGATGAAACATGGTTGAGAAATTCATTAAGTCTCGTGAGCTATGGGATGCAGCATTATGAAAATTTTGGCCTATACGATAACCGATAATCTTTATATTTGAAAGCCGATAACCGATATATTGACTGATAAATCTAAATTGTGGACAGTGTGCATCTGAAGTGTCTCAGCTGAAGGAAATAATCCATTATTTTCTTATCGGACCGATAATGATAACATTAAAAATGAACATATATCGGCCAATACTGAAATGGTGGCTAATATATCGTAAATCCCTACTTTCTTTCTTTCTTTCTTTCTTTTTGGGATGCCTCGATATGAAAAGTTGAAAAGTTTGGCCGATATCGATAACCGATAATCTTTATATTTGAAAGCCGATAACCGAGATATTGGCCGATAAATCTAAATCCAATTTTTTTATCGTTCATCCCTATAAAAACTACCAAAAGCAATAAAATTTTCTAGCAGGTAAAAGTTTGGACACATTTACATATTCCTTATTTATGTATTTATTTATTTCACATCTTAGAATTTAAAATAATTTAATAAAAATATATAATTGTAAATTCTAATAAAACCATAAAAATATGAATTTAAAATAACAGAATCACAAAAAAGACACCTGCATGTCATATGACCACTAACATGCAAATGTGTTGTTAAATTATTGAAATATTAACTTAAAATCTTAGTAGGGCTTCAAGAAAATATTTTAGCTCAAAGTGGATCGACTGACAGTTTGCAAGTTTGTGAACTCCCGCTTTAGATCATGAGCAACATAAATTCATCTGACTGGTGCAGATACACAAACGCTGATGGTTGAAGGAAACGTGACAGAATGAAACTTATGTTTTGAGGGGAAGGGTTCATGTGAACATGGCTAAACAGCCATAAACTGCGCTTAGATAAGAAGGATAAACGCTGCATTCTTCCGTCAACTTGTCCTTGAGGAAGGGAACAGCGCTGCACACTTGTCAAAGCACCTGCGTGCTAAACATGAGATAAACACAACCCCGAAAAGAAGCGTGGGAAAGACACCCTCGACACCAGCTCACATCTGTAATACAAATATACCAGCATCACAAATATGGTCATGTCTTCTGCACACTTTTAATTGTTTCCTGAAGGGGTCATGATGTGAGAAATCAAATTTGCCTTGATCTTATGGCATATAAGAGGTCTTTGTACCATTAAAACTTCCTGCAAGTTTCATAGCTTAAAACATCCTCCTCATTATAAACAAAGCATTTACTAAAGCTCCAAAAAAGGCTTGTTTTGATATTTCGGGATCTGTGACGTCACACGGGCAAATATATTTGCATGTGCCCGCCTCCAGAGCAAGACAACGACGAATAGTTTTACATCATCGCACCATAGGTCCAGCCCACTGGCGTTCAGTCGCTTAACGGCTGATATGTGCCTACACTGGATGTGAGCATCGCGTCAAAAGCAAACAGAAGCCATTATAATCACTGATGCTGTCTACACTGATACAGTATACAGATGTGTGTTCAGTTTCTGACATCTGCCAACAACAGGACAAATGGAAGAGTTAAAGGGTTAGTTCACCCAAAAATGAAAATTCTGTCATTTATTACTCTCCCTCATGCCGTTCCACACCCGTAAGACCTTCGTTAATCTTCGGAACACAAATTAAGATATTTTAGTTGAAATCCGATGGCTCAGCCCAGCAATGACATTTCCTCTCTCAAGATCCATTAATGTACTAAAAACATATTTAAATCAGTTCATGTGAGTACAGTGGTTCAATATTAATATTATAAAG
>RJVU01071319.1:3742915-3766918 GCA_003731715.1 Anabarilius grahami
TAACCCTTTAAAGAATGTTGGCTTTGAAGCAATCAATTTAAACAGCTGTTTTGCGTCTCTGTACAGACTTCAGATCCCAGTGTCGAAAACAAGTATCTATATAGTCAATTTAACAGTGTCGTGTTAACATTTTGAATCAATCTACCTGCAAAATTGGCTATTTGATTGAAATTATTGTTCTTTCAGATCAGATTATACTCACAAAAAGCTGAAAATATAAAGATATTTTTAGCTGCATCACCCAGCCCTAATGGACTGCACAGCGCTGTCTCTCAGTGACGATGGAAATAGAGGAATTCATATTCAGTTTGACAGTGAGGGCATCTACTGATGCATAATGCATTCATGTACACATATCATTATTATGCTGCCTGGAAATGATAAACTGAGAAATTATCCTTACTGAAACTGAAACATGAAAACAAAATATGGTCATGTCATATAGTCGAGAATGAATACAAACAACGATCAAAGTCATGCTGCTTTAGAGCAACATTAATTATATCTTAAATTGGTCATATTTATGATGCTGTTTACATATAAATGTTTGTAAAACAAATACAAAATACTAACCAAGGGCCCAGACTGAAATGTGAGTCTATTCTCAGCAGCAAAGGCTTTCATCGGGAGGCCAAGGACACGCTGGAGAACGGGCAGTAAGTGTCTGTAAGGATTAGTCACTTCTTTGACCATGCAGGACTGAAACAGGCCACGCTGGCCTGCACGTGCCCTCTTCTTACATTTCCACAACATTTGGATCTCGACAGGACCCTAAGCATCTGTTTACCGGTCAGTGTGAAGCCACCATCTGCTGCGTGGCGAATTCACAGCCTGCCACTAGCAAACGCCGGGCCGTGTCACATTCAGAGACGCGGAGAAAGAGTTATGAGTGAAACGTAGCAGAAGTCATTCACTCACACATACACAAATGCATGTTTTTAGGATTTATCAGCTGGTGTTGCCGTTTTATTTTCTGCCCAATTTTTTTTTTTCTGGATTCCATTTTAATCATTACATTAAGTCAAAAGCATGTCTAATTAACTGAAATCAACAACAATTTGTTAAAAGTTTAATAAATTAGAGCACTATGAAATTTGTCAAATTCCGAGACATTGTTATTCAGCATGATTTAGCATGTTAGCATAAATTTGCATGTTGTTAACATGTTTTATCACATTGATTGCATGAATTAGCATGTTGATAGCATGGTTTAACACATTAGCATGATTTAGCATGTTGTTAGCATGGTTTACCACAATGCTAGCATTAAAAAAAATATATGAAAAAAAACTGAAACTAAAATGCATTTTTATGAATCCATCACTAACTGATGACCAATACTTGTTTTACTTTTACATATAAAACAATAAAAACAGACACAAATGCATGTTTTTTTGCATGTTACAGTTACATTTATTTTCCCAAAATTGTATTCCTGGATTCCATTTTAATTGTTACATTAATTATAGTAATCATAAAGCATGTCTAATTAACTGAAATCAACAACAATTTGTTAAAAGTTTCATAAATTAGAGCCCTATGAAAATTCATTATACAGTATGATTTAGCATATTAGCATGAATTTGCAAGTTGCTAACATGTTTTACCACATTGATAGCATGAATTAGCATGTTGCTAGCATGAATTAGCATTTTGCTAGCATGATTTAGCATGTCGTTAACATGTTTTACCACGTTGCTATCATGAATTAGCACTTTACTAGCAAGTTTTAAAATGTTAGCATGAATTAGCATGTTACTAACATGATTTATTATGTTACTAGCATAATTTAGCATGTTGTTAGCATATTTTACTACGTTGATAGCATGAATTAGCATTTTGCTAACATGTTTTACCACGTTGCTATCATGAATTAGCACGTTACTAGCAAGTTTTAAAATGTTAGCATGAATTAGCATGTTCCTAGCATTATTTATTATGTTACTAGTATTATTTAGCATGTTGTTAGCATGTTTTACTACGTTGCTATCATGAATTAGCACGTTATTAGCAAGTTTTAAAATGTTAGCATGAATTAGCATGTTCCTAGCATGATTTATTATGTTACTAGCATTATTTAGCATGTTGTTAGCATGTTTTACCACGCTGCTAGCATTAAAAAAACAGAAACTAAAATGCATTTTTATGAATCCTAATTACTAACTGATGACCAATAACTTTTACATATAAAACAATAAAAACAGACACAAATGCATGTTTTTTTGCATGTTACCGTAATATTTTTTCCCCAAATTGTATTCCCTGGATTCCATTTTAATCGTTACATTAATTATAGTAATCATAAAACATGTCTAATTAGCTGAAATCAACAACAATTTGTTAAAAGTTTAATAAACTAGAGCCCTCTGAAAATTGCCAAATTCCAAGACATCGTTATGCAGTAAATTCCATTTTTATTACTGGATTCCTTGATTCTGTTCACGTTTTCTTCATCGCTGAAATCACAAACACCGCAGGACGACTCACACACTGAACTTTAATCCTTACTGTCAGATCACTAGTAGCGATGTTTCGGAAACGCCACTAAATAAGGGAAACAAAACACATACATTTACCACAACGCAGTAAAAACGACCTTCATTGGTACTCCGATGCTCCAGCTGATTTAAGGACACTTTCACCCACACGAAGCACTACGTCAATCCGGACGAGAGTCATGGTGCGCTGGCAGATGTCTGCGTTCGTCAGAATCAATCACATGGACGAGACTACATGAGGACAGGGAGTCGGGCCGTTAGTGACGTTTCCTCTCGGGCTTAAAAGGCAGAAGTGGTGGTTAATCATCAAATGCAATACATGATGACTAGAAGGCTGATAAATGCACCTTCGAGGGGAAATTGAGAGCTCTTAGCCAATCAGCAACACATCGGAGGGAAGCTGGCATTGGCCTGCGGGTCCGCGTGACTCATGCCACTAGAGGACACCTGCCGTGTACGGCTAAAAGTTCTCCAGCGCAGCCCACGCGGTTAATGCATGCATGTCTCCGTGATGCAGCGTTTGCCTCTTTTGTTGAGTGTGTGCACAAACAACAGGTGGATAAAGTGTGTCGGCTCCATGTACAAATGAAGTGCAGTTCTGCCCCCTTTTCATAAGGACAATCTATTTCACTGCTAATTTGACCCATATTTACACTTTTACTTAATCGGTCAGCAGTTCTTCAACTAGATTGAAAAGTTTGTAGACAAACTTTGATGTTGGCTAGGCAAGTTTGAAAGTTTTATAAGCTTTAAATTTAAGTAGAAAGAGAAGGAAAGACATTGTTAACATGAATTAACATGTTTTAGCACACTGCTAGCATGATTTAGCACTTCTAGCATGAATTATGTTTTAACATATTGCCATAATGAATAGCATGTTTTAACACATTGTTAGCATTTTTATCAGATTGGTAACATGAATTAACATGTTTTACCACATTATTAACATTAATTAGCATGTTGCTAACATGTTTTATCACATTGCTAGCATGAATTAGCATGTTGCTAGCATGTTTTAGCACTGCTAGCTTGAATAGCATGTTTGCTAGCATGTTTTACAAAACTGTTAACACTTTTATCAGATTGTTAGCATGAATTAACATTTTGCTAGCATGTTTTACCACATTGTTAACTTGAATTTACATTTTGCTAGAACGAATTTGCATGTTGATAGCATGATTTATTAAGTTAGCATTAATTTGCTTGTTGATAGCACGAATTAGCATGTTGATAGCATTAATTAGCATGTTGCTAGCATGATTTAGCATGTTTTAGTATGTTATTTACATTAATTAACTTCATGCTAACATGATTTGGGATTTTGCTAGCATTTTTTACCACATTACTAGCATTGATTAGCATGTTGCAAGCCTATTTTAGCACTCTGCTAGCATGAATTAGCATGTTGCTAGTATGATTTAACATTTTGCTGGCATGATTTACCACATTGCTAGCATGAATTAGCATGTTGTTAGCATGTTTTAACACGTTAATATGAATTAATGTTGCTAGCATGATTTAACATTTTGATAGCATGATTTACCACACTGCTAACATGAATTAGCATGTTGTTAGTATGATTTAGCATTTTGCTGGCATGATTTAACACATTGCTAGCATGAATTAGCATGTTGTTAGCATGTTTTAACACGTTAACATGAATTAACGTTGCAAGCATGATTTAGCATGTTGCTAGCATGAATTACCACATTGCTAGCATGAATTAGCATGTTGTTAGCATGTTTTAACACGTTAACATGAATTAACATTGCAAGCATGATTTAGCATTTTGCTAGCATGAATTACCACATTGCTAGCATGAATTAGCATGTTGTTAGCATGTTTTAACACGTTAACATGAATTAACGTTGCAAGCATGATTTAACATTTTTGCTAGCATTATTTACCACATTGCTAGCATGAATTAGCATGTTGTTAGCATGTTTTAACACGTTAACATGAATTAACGTTGCTAGCATTATTTAGCATTTTGCTAGCATGATTTACCACATTGATAGCATGAATTAGCATATTTTAACACATTAACATGAATTAACGTTGCTACCATGATTTAGCATTTTGCTAGCATAATTTACCACATTGCTAGCATGAATTAGCATGTTTTAACACGTTATCATGAATTAACGTTGCAAGCATGATTTAGCATTTTGCTAGCATAATTTACCACATTGCTAGCATGAATTAGCATGTTTTAAAACGTTAACATGAATTAACGTTGCTACCATGATTTAGCATTTTGCTAGCATAATTTACCACATTGCTAGCATGAATTAGCATGTTTTAACACGTTATCATGAATTAACGTTGCAAGCATGATTTAGCATTTTGCTAGCATAATTTACCACATTGCTAGCATGAATTAGCATGTTTTAAAACGTTAACATGAATTAACGTTGCTACCATGATTTAGCATTTTGCTAGCATAATTTACCACATTGCTAGCATGAATTAGCATGTTTTAACACGTTATCATGAATTAACGTTGCAAGCATGATTTAGCATTTTGCTAGCATAATTTACCACATTGCTAGCATGAATTAGCATGTTTTAAAACGTTAACATGAATTAACGTTGCTACCATGATTTAGCATTTTGCTAGCATAATTTACCACATTGCTAGCATGAATTAGCATGTTTTAACACGTTATCATGAATTAACGTTGCAAGCATGATTTAGCATTTTGCTAGCATAATTTACCACATTGCTAGCATGAATTAGCATGTTTTAAAACGTTAACATGAATTAACGTTGCTACCATGATTTAGCATTTTGCTAGCATAATTTACCACATTGCTAGCATGAATTAGCATGTTTTAACACGTTATCATGAATTAACGTTGCAAGCATGATTTAGCATTTTGCTAGCATAATTTACCACATTGCTAGCATGAATTAGCATGTTTTAAAACGTTAACATGAATTAACGTTGCTACCATGATTTAGCATTTTGCTAGCATAATTTACCACATTGCTAGCATGAATTAGCATGTTTTAACACGTTATCATGAATTAACGTTGCAAGCATGATTTAGCATTTTGCTAGCATAATTTACCACATTGCTAGCATGAATTAGCATGTTTTAAAACGTTAACATGAATTAACGTTGCTAGCATGATTTAGCATTTTGCTAGCATGATTTACCACATTGCTAGCATTAATTAGCATGTTTTAACTTGTTAACATGAATTAACGTTGCTAGCATGATTTAGCATTTTGCTAGCATGAATTAGCATGTTGTTAGCATGTTTTAACACGTTAACATGAATTAACGTTGCAAGCATGATTTAGCATTTTGCTAGCATAATTTACCACATTGCTAGCATGAATTAGCATGTTTTAACACGTTAACATGAATTAACGTTGCTAGCATGATTTAGCATGTTTGCTAGCATGAAAAAAAATGAAAAAACTAAAATGCATTTTTATGAATCCATTACTAACTGATGATCAATAAATTATTTTACTTTTACATATAAAACTATAAAAAAAATAACATTTTAAACCTTTTGACTTCTGTAAACATTAAAATGCATCTAAATAACAATAACACTAGTATGCCACGATAAATTTAAAGTTGTTAAACATTTAAAATATACCAGAAAAAAAGTCTAACTTGAAACTAAAAAATACCATGGGAAAAATTAAACTGAAACTAGTCAAAGAGTGATACTAACAATATGTTTATAAAATATTAATTTATATTATATGACTATGTGCATGAATATTTATATTAATGTGTGTGTATGTAATATATATTGACAGCCTGCAGCCGCGAGCGTCACGATGCAGCAGCTGCACGCGAGTCTACAGCAGAACACACAACATTATATCTTATAATTATCCTCCTCAGGTGGCCAACGGGGAACCGCCACCGCCGTCAAACCTGCCACTTCACCAGAGAGAAATCTGTTGAGTTTAGAGCGAGGTGTGGAAACACGGGAGCTTCTTATACACCGGGTTAACACTCCTGACAGGCTGTACGGGTGAGAGAACGACGACAGCTGGAGATCAGAGACAGAAAATACGGTGGTTTTGGTGTGGAGCAGTCTCTAGCTCAACTCACTTCTATTTTTATCATGACGTGAGTCTGTTGTGCATAAACTGACGACAAAAATCAACAATACATTATGAAATCTGGAGCTGCTGAGGAAAGCAAGAGGGAGACACTCGGATGTAAATTCTGCATATTCAGCACCACGGACAGCAGCTGCTGCTCAGCTGAATCACAACAAACAATT
This sequence comes from Anabarilius grahami, assembly GCA_003731715.1. Lineage (NCBI taxonomy): Eukaryota > Metazoa > Chordata > Actinopteri > Cypriniformes > Xenocyprididae > Anabarilius > Anabarilius grahami. The sequence continues at coordinate 3,749,675 of RJVU01071319.1, forward strand.
TATTGAAAAAGTGCATTGTTTTTAGACCATTATTATCAAACGAAACAACTGGAAATGAAAAACAATGACTATCCTCGTCCTAAAAGGAAAGTTTATAGCGCTGTAGATCAGAAGATCTGTGTGTTTGCACGAGCGTTTGACAGCGCTGAAGACTTTAATTGCTTGAAAGGGCATATGAAAGATAAATATTGCTAAAGATATCATTCATCTTTACTAGATAAACACACACAGACCTGTCATCAGTCTCTGTTGCGCTCGTGTTTGGACGGCCGCCACTGAACATACAACCATAATTAATAAGAGCCAATTACAGCCCATCCATAACACAAAGGCGGGGCGCGTCCGTCACTTCTCATTTATTTGCAGGATATTTGGCAAAGCTCGTCTCAATCAAACTACTGTTTCATCGCTGACATCATGTTTCTGAATACAGACGCCACACCCTTATCCTTATTAAACTTTACACATTAATGATGTTTTTAAGAATGCATCCAAATCATTTAGTCCTAATTTGTTGTTCTCTGTGCTAATGGAAAAAGGGGAATCAAGTCCATGATTATGATGATGATTATATTAAATATCACATTTACCCGCAGTGTAACTGATCTTCCCTCCCAGTGTAATGAAATCAGAGGAAGGTTTGAGCACGTTTAATGGCAGCAGATCTCGTTTAAGAGGGTGTCGTGTTCAGACCGACTCGCCTCTGATCACATCTGCTGCAGTCCAGAGAATGACATCATACACAAAGCATTTAAAGAGGAGAATATCCGTATAATGTATGTTTCTGTTGATGGATACGCATTCTGGCTTCCCCTACACTTTGTGTCGTATGCTCTATATCCTCAATTTAAACATTCAAGACGCGAAGGAGAACTCACGCACCAATAAGGACTGCCCGATGGCCAGTGTGAACGGCGCTTGGGACAGCAGACGGAACGGTCACTTGCTCGATCGGGCCAGTGCTGTAGGGTGTGCGATATACACTACCGTTCAAAAGTTTGTAACCACTAAGATTTTTAATGTTTTCAAAAGAAGTTTCGTCTGCTCACCAAGGCTACATTTATTGAATTAAAAATACAGTAAAAAACTGTAATATTGTGAAATATTATTACAATTTAAAATAACTGTGTACTATTTAAATATATTTGACAAAGTAATTTATTCCTGTGATCAAAGCTGAATTTTCAGCATCATTACTCCAGTCTTCAGTGTCACATGATCCTTCAGAAATCATTCTAATATGCTGATCTGCTGCTCAAGAAACATTTATGATTATTTTCAATGTTGAAAACAGTTGTGTACTTTTTTTTTCAGGATTCCTTGATGAATAGAAAGTTCAAAAGAACAGCATTTATCTGAAATACAAAGCTTCTGTAGCATTTTACACTACCGTTCAAAAGTTTGGGGTCAGTAAGAATTTTTATTTTTATTTTTTTGAAAAGAAATTAAAGACTTTTATTCAGCAAGGATGCATTAAATCAATCAAAAGTGGCAGTAAAGACATTTGTAATGTTACAAAAGATTAGATTTCAGATAAACACTGTTCTTTTGAACTTTCTATTCATCAAATAATCCTGAAAAAAATATTGTACACAAATATTTTGTACAATTGTACACATTAAATGTTTCTTGAGCAGCAGATCAGCATATTAGAATGATTTCTGAAGGATCATGTGACACTGAAGACTGGAGTAATGATGCTGAAAATTCAGCTTTGCATCACAGGAATAAATTACTTTGTGAAATATATTCAAATAGAAAACAGTTATTTTAAATTGTAATAATATTTCACAATATTACTGTTTTTACTGTATTTTTAATTAAATAAATGTAGCCTTGGTGAGCAGACGAAACTTCTTTTAAAAACATTAAAAATCTTAGTGGTTCCAAACTTTTGGACTGTACTGTATATCGTCTATGATATCGTAATTGTTGATTAAACGATCTGATATTATCGAGTATGTCCCTCACTTTGCAAAAACCAAACAAAAACACACCCATTGAGTGCACGCATGACCATGGGGTCAATTTGACCCCAGCAATTAAAAACCTCAAGAATATGATTTTATTTTCAAAGGTTTATGTATCAGGTACTTTATGTTTCTTCATTGACTACTCAAATAGCTCTTTAAATAAAACAACAACCCCCATCACCCTCTAAAAGTGGCTTCTTTGCTGCCCTTCTTCACTAAGCCACTGTCCAAAAGTCTTGACCTCGCTGTGCCTACAGATGCACACCTGCTGCCAATATTGAGCTCCACACGTGGTTCAGGATTGACTCTTCAGGAGGTGACCGTCATGCCGCTTGCTGGACACTCTGGGATGTTCTGAAGGCTTCTTCATTGCAGTTGAATTTCTCAGCTTGAAGTTCTTGATGATCCAGTAAATGGTTCTTTCAGATGCTTTGCATCAAAATGGCCTCACATGCAAAGAAATTGCTGCAATGGGTACATGTCTTTCTTTAGAGGTAACCATTGAAGACGCAAGAACACAATGACTGGAAGCACTTTTTCCTCCTGACTAGAACTTGTTTGCACTTTCCCATGTGCTGATGTGATTAGTGAAATTATGCTAGCTGATCACCTTTTACCAGGACCTCAAACAGGTCCCTTTTTTTTTTTTGCCAATGAAGCATTTACTGTATGTACTGTAAATGCTGTATGTAAAATGCATCTGATCAACACCACAACTGAAGCAGCAAACTTTTAACAAGCAGTTCATCTAATGAGGGTTTCTGAGACCTCAACCCACTGCAGAGAACCACCAAAACTTTTGGCCATGGCTTTACCCTATCATTCAAGTGGGGGGCGGGACCATAATAAATTGCCGTTTTTGAAAGGTAATGTACCTCCTTGTGGTTGAGAGACAACAGAAGAAAACACTAAGAATCTCATTCTGAGCAGGATGTCTCAAAATTAGGATTCTCCTCATCTATGTTTTTGTGAGAATTATTTAGCACTGCTAGCATTAATTATCATGTTTTAACATGAACTAACATTGCTAGCATGATTTAACATTTTGCTAGCATGTTTTACCACATTGCTAACATGCAATAGCATATTGATAGCATGAATTAGTATTTTGTTAGCATGATTTAACAAGTTGCTAGCATGTTTTATCACATTTCTTGCATAAATTAGCATGTTGTTAGCATGTTTTTGTATATTACTAGCATGATTTAGCACTGCTAGTATAAATATATGTTTTAACATATATTTAACATGAATAGTGGCTAGCATGTTTTACCACATTTGCTAGCATGAATTAACATGTTGTTAGCATGTTTTAACATATTGTTAACATGAATTAGAATGTTGCTAGCATGATAACAAATTAAAATGTTTCTACCAGCATTTCACGTTGCTAGCATGTTTTAACACATTGCTAACATACATTAGCATTTTGCTAGCATATTTTACCACGTTTTTTAGCATGAATTAGCATGTTATTAGCATGTTGTTAACATTAAATTAACATGTTTCTACTATGTTTTAACATGTTAACATGAATTAAAATATTGCTAGCATGATTTAGCATTTTGGTAGCATGTTTTACCACGTTTTTAGCATGAATTAGCATTCCGTTAGCATGAATTAGCATGTCGTTAACATTAAATTAACATGTTTGTACTATGTTTTAACATGTTAACATGAATTAAAATATTGCTAGCATGATTTAGCATTTTGCTAGCATGTTTTACCACATTTTTTTAGCATAAATTAGCATTCCGTTAGCATAAATTAGCATGTTATTAGCATGTTGTTAACATTAAATTAACATGTTTCTACTATGTTTTAACATGTTAACATGAATTAAAATATTGCTAGCATGATTTAGCATTTTGTTAGCATGTTTTACCACATTTTTTAGCATAAATTAGCATTCCGTTAGCATAAATTAGCATGTTATTAGCATGTTGTTAACATTAAATTAACATGTTTGTACTATGTTTTAACATGTTAACATGAATTAAAATATTGCTAGCATGATTTAGCATTTTGCTAGCATGTTTTACCATGTTTTTTAGCATGAATTAGCATTCCGTTAGCATGAATTAGCATGTCGTTAACATTAAATTAACATGTTTCTACTATGTTTTAACATGTTAACATGAATTAAAATATTGCTAGCATGATTTAGCATTTTGTTAGCATGTTTTACCACGTTTTTTAGCATGAATTAGCATTCCGTTAGCATAAATTAGCATGTTATTAGCATGTTGTTAACATTAAATTAACATGTTTCTACTATGTTTTAACATGTTAACATGAATTAAAATATTGCTAGCATGATTTAGCATTTTGCTAGCATGTTTTACCATGTTTTTTTAGCATGAATTAGCATTCCGTTAGCATGAATTAGCATGTCGTTAACATTAAATTAACATGTTTCTACTATGTTTTAACATGTTAACATGAATTAAAATATTGCTAGCATGATTTAGCATTTTGTTAGCATGTTTTACCACGTTTTTTAGCATGAATTAGCATTCCGTTAGCATAAATTAGCATGTTATTAGCATGTTGTTAACATTAATTTAACATGTTTCTACTATGTTTTAACATGTTAACATGAATTAAAATATTGCTAGCATGATTTAGCATTTTGTTAGCATGTTTTACCATGTTTTTTAGCATGAATTAGCATTCCGTTAGCATGAATTAGCATGTTGTTAACATTAAATTAACATGTTTGTACTATGTTTTAACATGTTAACATGAATTAAAATATTGCTAGCATGATTTAACATTTTGTTAGCATGTTTTACCATGTTTTTTGGCATGAATTAGCATTCCGTCAGCATGAATTAGCATGTTATTAGCATGTTGTTAACATTAAATTAACATGTTTCTACTATGTTTTAACATGTTAACATGAATTATATTGCTAGCATGATTTAGCATGTTGTTAGCATGTTTTACATTACTAGCATGCATTAGCATGTTGCTAGCATGTTTTAGCACATTGATAGCATGAATTAGCATGTTATTAGCATTTTTAAACAAATTGTTAACATGAATTAGCATTTTGCTAGCATGAAAAAAACATAAAAAAAACTGAAACTAAAATGCATTTTATGAATCCATTACTAACTGATGACCAGTAACTTATTTTACGTTTACATATAAAACTATAAAAATAACATTTTAAACCTTTACAAATGCCTTCAATGAACATTAACATGCATCTAAATAACAATAACACTAGTATGCCACGATATATTTAAAGTTGTTAAACATTCAAAATATATCAGAAAATGAGACTAAAACTAAATCCAACTTGAAGCTAAAAACACATTATTCGTCCCTTTTTCCCGAACCGTACCGAAACCGTGACCCTCAAACTGATAAAATCTGAATACATATACAAGTGCTATAAAGTGTAACAATCACACAGGGCGTGGCAAGAGAATGAGATGCAGCAATCTGACTGCATGATGTCACGACTGACCAATCACAATCATGCATTCCATGGAATACTCAATACAGTCATCTATGAGATCAGAGTTTAATGCATGCATGTGTTTTTATTTACTTGCATGCTTCATATCCAGAGGGAAGCGTGTGCTGATGGTCAGGCTTTGAATCTTTCACAAGCATTCACTGTAATATTAACAAGCTTTAACATTTACATTTACATTTATGCATTTGGCAGACGCTTTTATCCAAAGCGACTTACATTGCATTATACTATACATTTGGTATAGTTTAAATCAGAGACAGAGGAAGAGATGGAAATAGAAAGTTTTGTGCTTCTCAAAAACAAAACTGCTCAAACATCAGTCAAGCACACAGGATGTTTTCAAAGAGTCAAGGATGCCCTTCAAACATTAAATCAATAAAACACACGTCTCAGGTGCTATTTATAACTGAGCCAAAGTCAAACGTATTCAGATATCGATAAATATCTCATGCACAATATTTCAAATTTAACAGCTTAATCTCATCATTTTAAGTGATGTAAACTGGTTTAATGATGCTCTAACAGAAGATATAAGGATGTTTCTGAACTCCAGTGTAAGTTTCATATCTAGGGCAGGCATGAGAAAACCCAGAGCGAGCGACCGAAGACGGCGCGCTTTAGATCAATGACCCGGAGTCTGCCCCCTGCTTCTGTGCGCCACTATCGGAAAGCTGGCATTAAGAATGAATGGAGTGTGTCCTGATAGTATTAATTAAACAGGGTAGCTATTGAGCTCCTGTGGCAGCCATATTAACGGGCTGCTTCTGTAATTAATCAGACGGGTCTCGGCGTGGTTTGCTCAACCTCAACACCTCGTCTCAAGTGCCGTACCTTCACAAACCTCACCAAAAAATGTGTGTCAAATAAGAGCACTTAATAATTATTTCTTTATAGAATTCAGGCCAAATTTTCCACTCAGTTCATTCAAAATGTGTGTTTTTCTTTTTATATGGAAATATAATCTCATGTGGGAATATACGGTGGCATGAAAAAGTATGTGAACCCCTTGCAGAATCTGTGAAAATGAGAATTATTTTAATAAAATAAGAGGGATAATAAAAAATGCATGTTATTTTTTGTTTAGTACTGTCCTGAGTGAGATATTTTACATAAAAGATGTTTGCATTTAGTTCACAAGACAAAACAATAGCTGAATTTATTAAAATATCTCCATTCATATCTTCAGTTTTCCACCATCTTTTGCATATTTGAACCCTTTCCAGCAGTGACTGTATGATTTTGAGATCCATCTTTTCACACTGAGGACAACTGAGGGACTCAAACACAACTATTAAAAAAGGTTCAAACATTCACTGATGCTCCAGAAGGAAACACGATGCATTAAGAGCCGAGGGGTGAAAACTTTTGAACAGGATGAAGATGTCACAATTTTTCTTATTTTGTTTAAATATCATTGTTTTTCATTTAGTACTTCCCTTCGGAAGCAACAGAAGATACTTGCATGTTTCCCGGAAGACAAATTAAATACAATTTACCTTGATATTTGAATTCAAAAGTTTTCACCCCCCGGCTCTTAATGCATCGTGTTTCCTTCTGGAGCATCAGTGAATGTTTGAACCTTTTTTAATAGTTGTGTTTGAGTCCCTCAGTTGTCCTCAGTGTGAAAAGATGGATCTCAAAATCATACAGTCACTGCTGGAAAGGGTTCAAATATGCAAAAATGCTTGAAAACTGAAGAATCTGCAGGAGCTGGAGGATTTTTCTGAAGAACAGAGTTCAGTTTAACTGCTCAGAACAAACAAGAGACTCATGAACAACATCACAAAACACACAAACAGTCGTGGATCATCAGGTAACCACACACAGTGTTGAGAATCAAGGGTTCATATACTTAAGAATGGAAATATTTTAATAAATTCAGCTATTGTTTTGTCTTGTGAACTAAATGCAAACATCTTTTATGTAAAATATCTTACTCAGGACAGTACTAAACAAAAAATAACATGCATTTTTTATTATCCCTCTTATTTTATTAAAATAATTCTCATTTTCACAGATTCTGCAAGGGGTTCACATACTTTTTCATGCCACTGTACATATTATATTATAATCTAAAATCAGAAGAAAAAAATATGAAAATTTGGGTTTTTTTATGTACTGATGAGATTTTTTGCATTGTGACATTATTTCATGACAATTTCTATAATGGGTAAAATAAGGTTTATTTGAAATGACACTGTCTGGACACAAAGTTTTTTTTAAAATTATATTCAGTACAATCTATTAAAAAGTAACGTATAAATATTGCATTTTAAATAATAATATACAGAGGTGGGTAGTAACGAAGTACATTTACTTGAGTAGTTTTTTGGAAAATTTTTACATTTTAGAGTAGATTTAAATGTGGGTACTTTTACTTTAACTTGAGTACATTTCTAATGAAAAATCTGTACTTTTACTTTCGCTACAATGGGCGACGTTCCTCTCGTTACTTTATTTTAATGCTGTACATGTTAAGAAATGCTTAGTTTATTCCAAGCACGCTGTCTCTTTTTTCATGAACAATGTCTCATTCACAAATGAATCACTCTTTTGAGTCGATTCTGTTCAAAGACTTGATCAAACAAGTTGGCAAAGCTGTCTAAATTGGTTCACGAATCAGTTTGAATGATTTGTTCAGTTCCTGCATGCGCTGAATCGTCTGAAGCGGTTTCTCATTCTCACTCGGAGCGTTGGATGAAGTGGCAGTGGACCTACAGTCAAAATGCTTCTTGATTTAAGAACTTTAAGATATTTTGACTAGAAACAAGACAAAAACTCTAAGTAAGAACAGCATTTTTTGCAGTGTAAACAGGTATCAATTTCATTCAATTTCAATTCACACAGCCAACATTTTACAACCAAACAGATTATTACGCCACGATAAAAAAGTATATAGCATTTATTTACCGTTTTAATGGACATATATCTTAATTTATACATTAAATAAGCTCCCATTGTTCAGAGAGTAATGGTAATTTGTGGATAGCCTATTGCGCAGTGGCGCCGGCGACATGTTGTCTTGAAAATTAACGCCTTTGCATTGACACAGTTAAGCAGTTTACACGCGCCTGCAGAAATATACATTTGATTACATTTTGGAGAACAGACGAAAGAAGATCCGTCAATGTGCATTTGATCATTGTTTGTGTTCAGATGTTCAGAGGTTATGAGCGCGAACACATGTAAAGAGTTTTCTCTCTTCTTTCAAATGTAGATTATACGTTATTATTATTATACAGTAAAGGACATGCAAAGATATTCGGGTTACAGATGCCAGAAATAATGCTTGTCTCTTCTGTGTTTGTTGCAAAGATATCTATCTAAATAATAACATGCTACTGTATTGTTGTGTGTATATATATATATATATATATATATATATATANTTGTCGGTGAGGGGAGTGAATGTCCAGCGCTCTCCCCACCCTCAATACCACGACTGAGGTGAGACCCTTGAGCAAGGCACCGTACCCCCAACTGCTCCCCGGGCGCCGCAGCAATGGCTGCCCACTGCTCCGGGTGTGTGTTCACGGTGTGTGTGTTCACTGCTGTGTGTGTGCACTTGGATGGGTTAAATGCAGAGCACAAATTCCTAGTATGGGTCACCATACTTGGCCACATGTCACTTCACTAAAAGCAAATCTGCAAATGCATCCAATGCAAAAAATGCTGTTCTTACTTAGAGTTGTCGTCTTGTTTCTAGTCAAAATATCTTAAAGTTCTTAAATCAAGAAGCATTTTCTTGACAAGTAAAAATTATTTTCTTGTTTTCAGGGAAAATAAGTCAAAATTAAGAGAGTTTTTCCTTAAAACAAGCAAAATAATCTGCCAATGGGGTAAGAAAAATAATTTTATTTCAAACTGAAAACAAGATTATATATCTTATTTTTGGTTTGAAATAAGATTATTTTGCTTGTTTTAAGGAAAAACTCTCTTAATTTTGACTTATTTTTCCTGAAAACAAGAAAATAATTTTTACTTGTCAAGAAAATGCTTCTTGATTTAAGAACTTTAAGATATTTTGACTAGAAACAAGACAAACTCTAAGAAAGAACAGCATTTTTTGCAGTGTAAACAGGTATCAATTTCATTCAATTTCAATTCAAACAGCCAACATTTTACAACCAAACAGATTATTACGCCACGATAATAAAGTATATAGCATTTATTTACCGTTTTAATGGACATGTATCTTAATTTATACATTAAATAAGCTCCCATTGTTCAGAGAGTATGAAATGGTAATTTGTGGATAGCCTAACATGTTGTTTTGAAAATTAACGCCTTTGCATTGACACAGTTAAGCAGTTTACACGCGCCTGCAGAAATATACATTTGATTACATTTTGGAGAACAGACGAAAGAAGATCCGTCAATGTGCATTTGATCATTGTTTGTGTTCAGATGTTCAGAGGTTATGAGCGCGAACACATGTAAAGAGTTTTCTCTCTTCTTTCAAATGTAGATTATACGTTATTATTATTATACAGTAAAGGACATGCAAAGATATTCGGGTTACAGATGCCAGAAATAATGCTTGTCTCTTCTGTGTTTGTTGCAAAGATATCTATCTAAATAATAACATGCTACTGTATTGTTGTGTGTATATATATATATATATATATATATATATACTGTATATAGTTACAAAGTAACTAGTAACGAACTACTTGAGTAGATTTTCATTGGATACTTTTTTACTCTTACTCAAGTAACTATTAAGATTATTACTTTCACTTTTACTTTGAGTAAATATTCCTATAAGTACTTGTACTTTTACTTGAGTACAGTTTTTGGATACTCTACCCACCTCTGATAATATACTGTGTCACATATACATCCTTCTTACAATTTAATTTTATTTATTTTGTCATCTTAATGCGAAAAAACTCAATGCTTTTAACCCTTTAGAACCTAAAGCTAAAACAGCCCGTTTTCACATATTATGTTTTTTTATTTAAAATTCTCAAACAATGTGCTATCCTCAAGAGCAAGGTAATCACAGTTATTGACCATTAATATATATGGTGAGTTTGTCAATAGAATTTAAATAGACGAAAATAAAAAAAACAATAATACATTTTCTGATTTTTATTTATATAAAAAAAAAGAGAAAAATGATGATCGAAAGAATCTAACACGTCAAACTTGAAAATTCAACTATATTACAGATATACAAGTCATTTTGTGACACTTGGTTGCACAGTTTTCATTCAGGAGAAATGTTTTTCATACACACATACATATATTACATATGCACGCATACATTTACCGCACATTATACAGATGCACACACCAAATGTGAAATGCTAGTCTCACTTTTCCGGTTTTAAAGGGTTAAAGCAGGCCTTTTATTATACAAAAAATATAATCTTTTGTGTTTTTCCTCCTTTCCAAATATGAATCTGTTAATATGAATCACCACCATTAAGTAATGTTCACTCTGATCTTTTTCATACTCCGACTGTAAATGTTGACCAGGGTAAAAATAAGGCACAAAAATAGCATAAAGGTATGATAAATATTCCATATTCCATAATCAGTTTGCCTAAAGCTCTTTTTGAAATGGCAACTGAAAGAAAAGGTCCCACCCCTGGTGTCTTTACTTAGACTCACTGAAATTATTACTCAACCTTGAAATGTATTTTTTATGACTCAATCTGGCAAGCGCAGCAGGAAAAGTGCCAGTTAGATGATTGTGTGGGTCTGCGATTATTGTGTGGGACATAAATCTGGTGCCCCAGGAGACCTATTCAACTGTGGAATGATATAACGCTATATTACCTTTTATCATCAATAAAACCCATAGGGTGAATCTCAAGAAGGTCATATTTCATATACATTCATATGTCGCTGTCGGGCAGAAACCTCAAATCTCCAAAAACGCTACTTTTCAGGAAATGGAAAAACACTGTATTCAAATTTGATATTGTGGCTTTAAATATGCTCAGACACTTGCATGAGTTATTATTAACACTTTACCAAAATCAAGCTCAAGGTTTTTTGACCCGCGAATTTTAGAGAATTTCCAACATTCGTGTTTTATCCGTCACGGCCGCATCTGAAGTGCATCGCATTACGTTTTCCTCAACTTACAGGTTATAAAATTTACTGTAGCTATATGTGGGCGCTCAATTTTTTCTATTGTTTCTATTATTAAAGACTAAGTTCTTCGCACAGATTATTTAAGACAGTATTGGCCGTGACTCAACGACAAATGCTAGACGATCTTCTCTGCTCCTCAAACACATAAAACATCAGCCTTTATTTATAAATAGTATTCCTTGAGTAAAGAAAACACTGTACTTATTCAAAGAACCAGTTCTTTATTTACCATTGCATTGCATACAAGCAGAGACGCTCTAAACTGTGTCAGGAACTTCATTCACAATAGAGGGGGGCGGAGCTATGAGGTTTGACTGACAGTTTGAGGAGCCAATGGAGTTATGAGGTTTAGTCACAAGCTCTGTTTAAAACTTTTCATTGGTTAAATATTTGCAAAACCCACAGACAGACGTAAAGGGTGACCAATAGTAATGATTTATGAAAAAGGGGTTTATATATATATATATACAGTACAGTCCAAAAGTTTGGAACCACTAAGATTTTTAATGTTTTTAAAAGAAGTTTCGTCTGCTCACCAAGGCTACATTTATTTAATTAAAAATACAGTAAAAACAGTAATATTGTGAAATATTATTACAATTTAAAATAACTGTTTTCTATTTGAATATATTTCACAAAGTAATTTATTCCTGTGATGCAAAGCTGAATTTTCAGCATCATTACTCCAGTCTTCAGTGTCACATGATCCTTCAGAAATCATTCTAATATGCTGATCTGCTGCTCAAGAAACATTTAATGTGTACAATTGTACAAAATATTTGTGTACAATATTTTTTTTCAGGATTATTTGATGAATAGAAAGTTCAAAAGAACAGTGTTTATCTGAAATCTAATCTTTTGTAACATTATAAATGTCTTTACTGCCACTTTTGATTGATTTAATGCATCCTTGCTGAATAAAAGTATTCATTTCTTTAATTTCTTTTCAAAAAAATAAAAATAAAAATTCTTACTGACCCCAAACTTTTGAACGGTAGTGTATAATGCTACAGAAGCTTTGTATTTCAGATAAATGCTGTTCTTTTGAACTTTCTATTCATCAAGGAATCCTGAAAAAAAAGTACAAACTGTTTTAAACATTGAAAATAATCATAAATGTTTCTTGAGCAGCAGATCATCATATTAGAATGATTTCTGAAGGATCATGTGACACTGAAGACTGGAGTAATGATGCTGAAAATTCAGCTTTGCATCACAGGAATAAATTACTTTGTCAAATATATTTAAATAGTACACAGTTATTTTAAATTGTAATAATATTTCACAATATTACTGTTTTTTACTGTATTTTTAATTAAATAAATGTAGCCTTGGTGAGCAGACGAAACTTCTTTTAAAAACATTAAAAATCTTAGTGGTTCCAAACTTTTGGACTGTACTGTATATATAAAATTATTATATGATTATTCTTATAAATATATTACAATATTATTATTACTATTTTATTTCTATAATTATATATATTCTATTTTTTTAAGGGGAATAAGACTCTCTTTGTGAGACTGAACCCATAAAGAAATGATCGGCTAATCGAGCGAAATGATTGCATTCAGAATTAATCATTTGAGATCAAACTGTGAATATTCAAGGCAAGAGAGCAGGACTGTGAGATCAGGGAGGACCAGATGATCAGGTCCATCACTCTTCTTAGTGTGTGTGTGTGTGTGTGTGTGTTGGGTGAGCCAGACATAAATAACAGTCAATTAAATAATTAAATACACTTAATGGCTGCGATCACCGCACCTCCTAATTATAACCATGGCCACTATTAACAGATGTCGGCTCTCGGTGCAGAGAGAGCAACTGAATTAATGTTCTGCATCACATGCGACGCCGTTGCCCAGGGAGACCACAGCGTGTGGAAGCTAACGGCGATATCTGAACATCACGCAGAGATATCACAGGTTTGGATACATCTCGATAACTGGCTCATAGCAAGCGTTGTATGTTGCAGGTAAAGTTCACAAAGTTCTGTCATTTACTCATCCCATGTTTTCTTTCTCTCATTGAGCACAAAAGGAATCATGCTGCTATTGTCAAAACAAAGACCGCAAAATCAGCATAAAAGCATCCTAAAAATAACTCTTCTGAAGGCAAATGTGTGAGAAACAGACTCAAATTTAAGTCACTGAACATCTCATTTTGTGTTCCACAGAAGAAAGCATGAGAATAATTTGAATTAATGCTGTGTTTCATCTCGTGAGAGTGATGTCACTTCTGTAGATCGCCTGTAAATGAAACAGCTCAGGTGTTTCTACAGCTCTTCAAATAGATGCGCAACATACGTTGAATGTATTCTGTGCAAAAGAAGTCGCAAAAACATGTGTATCCTGTAAGAAAAGCATTGAGATGTCTGGATGCTTCGGGTTTCGGAAACTGATTTGAATCAAATCGACTGCAATGAGCTACAATGACAAAACTGCATGCAACTATTACAAGTACATGAGCATTGTGGGAGTGAACGCTACAATATATTTGTATAAAATATGAATAAATACTATAATAGTACATAAACAACACTAAAACGTTACATTGGTGCATTTAGAGAACAGATTAATACAGCGTTCCAACCACATGACAGCTTGAATGTAGTGAGAACAAATATCGTCTAATATTTTGCACCACCAATCCTGAGATCTGATTGGCTGATAGCTGTTGCATCCATATTTCACACGAATGTGAAACTTCCACAAAGACACCATGCAAAATGTCACCTGTCTAGACAAGCATGACAAATAAAGGACGACTGACACCGTCTCATCCGTCAGGGCAGTTATAAAATGCAAATTCTCTAAAATATCATTGATGCATTATTTGCCATTTTCTAGTGAATATAAAAAAAGGGTTGCGTGTGAATATGATGACCTGTCAAACACAACATCTAGCCATCATTTAACGCACAGCGCTGGTGTTTTTAATCACACTGCATCATTTTCGTTACCCATTACATGCTGCTTCTGTACTTCATCACTGCTCATTCTCCGTCAGAGTGACAGGAAGATGACAAACGAGATTTAGGAGGCAGTTAAACTCATTTGACAGGACTGCCTTTATTTAGCTGGTTATAAATCATGCTTTGCATGCATAATGTGATCAAAACTCTCATACCAAGTATTAAAGTTCAGAGTTGTGCATGAATGAATTTCTCGTCTTGTTAAGGAGAGGTGAGCTACACTAGCGTGGCATGATGGAGCGAAGCACATGGCAGCTTGATTTGTGATGCTGAGTGCAGGTCCTGCTCCGAACGGCAGCTCGGTCCCGTGACGCTCAGCGCGACAGCTCCGGTCACGCCACATCCGCGGTCATCTCTGATAGGAAAGAGTGATGGGTGTGATCCGTACGCAAACACACACAGATGTAGCGCTCGATACATATAAACAAACAAGAAGCAGTTTCATCACTATGATGACATCTCAGGTAACAGGTTCAAGAAAAATGAAAAATCTGTCATTATGTACTCAGTTTGTACTATCTGGGACACACTTTAAAAGCAGCCAGGCAAAAATCGAAAAAAAATTGTGGCTCACAAAATGACAATCTTCTTGCAGCTCTTTTCCATGCAACAACAGTCCAGTGACAACAGCAGTCAAGCTCCAAAAAGCACCTAAAAAATTCATAAAACCAGCAAAAATTATAACAAAACTGACTTCAGAAGACTTGAAGCACTTCATTATAAATCACTATGATATTTTTATTCTTTTTGGCACTTGAAAATTGTAAAATTGTGTTTCACAGACCACTAACAGCAGAGAGGTTTGGAACGACATGTACTACAACTAAAACTGAAATAAAAATAAAGCTAAATAGAAATATAGCAATTAAGGTGCCAAACACAAAAAAGGCACAAGTCAACAATGAGCAATTAAAGACATATTAAGATCATTTTAGGCAAAATGACAGAAAAATCATAAATACAGTCAGTAATAATGATTTAATGATTTATCACTTTAGACCAATAGGTGGCGCTGTGGCCAAATTGATGTGGTATGGTCAGAGTGAGGTGACAATGGTGACACTCGCTAAGTTTGGTGTCAATATGCCAAAGCATTACGGAGATATACAGTCACAAGATTTGTTCCCTTTTGAAAGGGAACTTCAACTCTGCGTTTGAACGCTTTGGGGAACGTCACGTGACCCAGGTGTCTGAAAGCCTCAACTTCGTTGCTGCGGTATGAAAACGGTTTGGCGAATCGACTTTATTACAATACAATAAGTTAATATAGTCAGAAGTTATTAGCATTTTTGTAAATTTCATTATAGCTTTTGATCACAAGGTGGCGCTGCCCCGAAGCTTTTTAAGTACTGTCAGGGCATAGTGCCAAAGACCTATATCTAGTTTCATAACGATACGCTAATGTTAATAAAATACAGCATTTTACAACAAAATTCAAAATGGCCAACGACGATGATATGAGAATTGGATATCATTTTACTCGGCATGACGCCCCGAATCTAACAAGACTGCTTGTATGATTTTTGGACAAACTGTTCAGAAGTTATATGCAAAAAGAGCCATTTTACATATCGCCAGACCAGTAGGTGGCGCTGCGCTGAAACGCAGCACGTGACCTCAGGTCATGCTTGTGATGACATGGCCCAAGTTTGGTCTGAATACGATAAAGTGTTGCAGAGATACAGCCTTACGTCTATTTTCGCAAGCGCTACGTAAAATTCGTTCATGCGTTTTTCCAAAATTGACTTGAATTCCACTACTTTTTGTCGGCATGGTCTGAAGATATTATGGTTCGATTTTCGAGAAAATCAGAGCAACGGCCTAGGAGGAGTTCGAAAAAGAAGGTTTTTCGGAAAATTGAAAGTATAAAAATAAAAGCTGATATGAATAAATACTATAATAGCACTAAAAAAATACTGGTTCAATTATAAAACAAATCAATACAATGTTTCATGCAAACATCAATGTTGTGGGAACAGGTGAGTGAATAATCACTAAACAGTGAACTATCAACTTTCAAGGCTTGTTTTAGTTAGAAATTCATCCACGACGACGGACAGAACAAATGTTGATTATAAATACACTTTAAAATCGTTTTCATCCTCACAATTTTGCAACAGGAGCGAGAGAGCAGAGAGTTGGCAGAGACCTGCACAATAGAAATGAAATTCGTTTGGGTAATTTGCCAGTCAGGCAGCCAGCAAATGGAAGCTGCTCGCACATTAGAGCTCAGAGTCAGTAATGGAGAAGAGTAAACAAGGTTTGGTGCCACACAGGTCAACAGCAGCATTAATAATGCCGAGGACAAACACAGAGGAAATGGAACTGTTGTGCTTTATCTGTGAGAGAAACAGAGACTGTGGTCCAAACCCGAGTGAGCTGACTACCTAGACAGTATTTTAAGTCATCATAGGTGTACTCCTAACACAAAGGCTGTACTATCTAGAGGACAGTTCTAAAGCAGCATCATTTGTATACTTTAAAGGACAATCCCAGAATGCACTGCACCGAGCTACATACTCACTACATTCAAAAGTTTGGTTTTCTGTCAAAATAAAAGTTTGATGGTTTAATGTTTGAAAATTAAGAAATTAAGACCATAAATAATAGTATTGCAATTTTACAGTAGAAATGTAAAATAAAATTAATTATATTATTATTTTCTTAAATGCTATTTTTATTTTTATTTTAAAAAGCTA
>RJVU01071319.1:3767548-3787633 GCA_003731715.1 Anabarilius grahami
ATTTTGATCAAAATATTATTATTATTATTATTATAGTCATATTAATAAATAATAATAAAAAAAATGCCAAATTGTGCAGAGCTACAAACATGTACAGTAAGTTATTTTTTTTAAATCACAATCTTTTTTGGGGAAAAAAATCTTTAAAAATAAATAAATCACAATTAGATTTTTCCTGAAGAAAATAAATGGGATTTTCACCTCTGAAACTGACTGTTTTTCTGTATTGGAAACAATGGTGAGTCGACTCCTTCATGAGAAGTTGCTGCCTGTGTAGAATGTTCCAAATCACTCACTCACTAGAGCCCATGAAAGTTAGGGCACTTAGAAGGCAACTGCCTACATAGTCAGTCGACAGCTGGGCTGCTTGCTAGAGTAAGTTAGGGTACAGAGACAATAAAAAGACAGAAAAAGATGCATAATTACAGGGAAAGTCAGGGCGGAGCGTCAGGATGAGGGAGGAGATCTTGGCATGATGGGAACCTGTAGGACGAGAGTCTGATGGATGTGCTAAAAGAGAGACACATCCCTGTAGCTCAGTGGTTAGAGCATGGCACTAGCAATGCCAAGGTCATGGGTTCGATCCCAGGGATTGCACATACTCAGATACAAATGTATAGTATAATGCAATGTAAGTCGCTTTGGATAAAAGCGTCTGCCAAATGCATAAATGTAAATGCATAAATGAGACACATTACGAAATAAAGCAACTCCCACTCCTCCGCTAAAGCTCGACACGCTTGTAATCAAATGTCAGCGGTGGGGAATAAACTGCCAAGCAGCATGTCAGTAATTCAATCAGAGGCTTTTCCCGGGACTCTAATGTGATTTGGAGACTAATGGAGTGGCCTCCTCCGCTCGAGGTGACGCTTCTGCATTAGGACTGACCCTCCGGGCAGGAGGTGACATCTCTGAGAGCGCCTGATGAGGAGCGAGCCGAATTAATAGAGTCTCGTGGTGTTAGGGAACTGAAGTGGCTTGAAGACAGGAAGCCCTAATTACCAGGTGACGGCGGTGACGGCGGTGACGGGGAAAAGCAAACGAGCGGGGCGAACGAACAGAGAGCCACTTCACGGTCCTGTGAGGAAGAGAAGGGAAAGAGACGGAATAATCGAGGCTAATTAACTGGCATTACCGTTCTGCTTCAGTTCTCCTTACCGTGCCTCCCCTGACGTTTGTCACATAACACGAGGAAGAGGAGAACAGAGGAAGATGCAATATTAAAATGAGAGTCTGGGGCTCTCTTTCATTCAGGGCCTGAATAATGCAGAAAACTGTCACCCCACTTTTTGAGCATAGATCTGAAAATGCAAACTTAAATCACTGTAATTCAAGAATGCTTTGGAATGTAGAACTAGGTTTGGACTTCAAAGCACATCAGAAAATGAAAATACAAACATTTTAATTCACTGTAAATCAAATATACTGTACTAAAACGCTTTTATGTTATATAAAATATATATTTTACATATGTTTTACTCTAAAATTGATACAAAATCAAAGCCATATGTCTAACCAAGCTGTGTTCCTAATTTGAAGTTGATATCACAAAAATTAAAGTTCCCATGAGATTTTGTTTAGGCGTTGTACCAAAAAAAGCCACCGGGTTTTTTTGGTCCATTGATTTTTTTTTTATGCATTCTCCTGGAACAAATTAATACATTTCTGTCCAAATATCAGAAAAACAGATGCCAAATATAGACGTTTGAGATTCAGACCTTTCCGACGATATGTGTTTTGTCAAGATTAGATAAGTTTTGACTATAAAGTAGTTCAAATAAATTTGGAAATATGAAACATGACAACGCCCACTAGGGGCAGGAGCCCTCTAAAAGGATTTAAAGTACCGTTTCCATAGTATCGCAACGTCCAATTTGAAAAAGTTTAGCTGAGTTTTTAAGCTTTCGAATGATACCTAATTTATGATGAATACTGAAATATGTGATGCGAAACAAAGCCAATAAATAAAAACAACAGCAAGCATCCCGACTAGCGTTAAAGGGTTAGTTGAAGCTTCAAAGCTTTACAAATCTTTTGTATCGAATCAGTGGTTCGGAGCGTGTATCAAACTGCCAAACTCACGCCCCCCAGTGGTGAACCATTGAAATTTCGAAACACATGACGTAACGAAGCCTCGTTTACTGAAATCACGTGACTTTGATTCGACTGATTCGAAACAAAAGATTTGTAAAGCTTCGAAGCTTCATGAAGCAGTGTTTTGAAATCGCCCATCACTAGATATTGTTGAATAAAGTAGTTATTTTGTTTCTTTGGCGCACAAAAAGTGTTCTCGTCACTTCATAACATTAAGTTTGAACCACTGTAGTCACATGAACTGTTTTAAATATGTCTTTAGTACCTTTCTGGGCATTTAAAGTGTTAAAGGGGTGGTTCAATGCGATTTCACTTTTTTAACTTTAGTTAGTGTGTTATGTTGCTGCTTGAGCATCAACAGTATCTGCAAAGTTACAGCACTAAAAGTTCAATGCAAACAGAGTTATTGTCTTTTTAAGTTTAATGCCTACAAAAACGACCAGTTTGGACTACAACGAGCTTCTTCCTGGGTTGATGACATCATAAACCCTGCAAAACACGCCCCCGGGAACACGCAACAAAGTGGGCGAGGCCATGTGGCACGGCATAATAGAAGCGGAAGAGTTGTGTGCACCGGACACGAGCGGCGCGACGCGTCAATAGATAACAGAACCCATTATAATCTGTGATATTTTCTACACTGGATGCGCCGCTGAAGAAGCTTCCAGAATCTACACGAGTTCAATGCTGGATTTGCACAAAGGCTTTTACTGAAAGATGGAGCAGTTTCCACTTTAAAAGCAGAAGCTGCTGTTTATTGGCTTCAAACTGTAAGTACGTTTTATTGTTTGTCTTTTTAACGTATAACATAAGTTCTGATGCTATTTTTGGTTGCATCAAGGACATATACAAAGCGCAACTCTGACAGCATATCTAAACACTTTGACACAAATACAAAATGAAATACCATTCATAAATGTCCTTTAAAAGCCACGATTGNTAAAGTGTTAAAGGGGTGGTTCAATGCGATTTCACTTTTTTAACTTTAGTTAGTGTGTTATGTTGCTGCTTGAGCATCAACAGTATCTGCAAAGTTACAGCATTGGATTTGCACAAAGGCTTTTACTGAAAGATGGAGCAGTTTCCACTTTAAAAGCAGAAGCTGCTGTTTATTGGCTTCAAACTGTAAGTACGTTTTATTGTTTGTCTTTTTAACGTATAACATAAGTTCTGATGCTATTTTTGGTTGCATCAAGGACATATACAAAGCGCAACTCTGACAGCATATCTAAACACTTTGACACAAATACAAAATGAAATACCATTCATAAATGTCCTTTAAAAGCCACGATTGCAGAGGTTCTGCTTGACCCTCTTCATCTGGGTCTGATTCGGCTCAATTTGATACAGCAATATAGACGCTATTATTTACATTTTCACTGAAGCAACGAATGGTAAGGGGCGCGGCGTTTCCGGAAGCTTCAGCGAATCACGATACACTGGGCCAGCTACCAACCAGCTAACCAATCTGAGCACATTGCGTATTTCGGAGGGAGTGGCTTCATAGAAGCAGGAAGTCAAACGAGCCGTTCATATGACAGTGGAAACAGAGGTGTAGAATAAAGGTAAAATATATGAAAAATACAGCGTTTTCAAAAAAACGAAGCATTAAGACATGTTAAACTGTGCCCCAAAAACACAATCAAGCCTAGAAAAAAACCACTGAACCACCCCTTTAATTATCTTGCTGTCAATGGAGACCTCACTGAGCCATCGGATTTCATCAAAAATATCTTAATTTGTGTTCTAAAGTTGAACGAAGGTCTTACGGGTGTGGAACAACATGAGGGTGAGTAATTAATGACAGAAATTTCATTTTTGGGTGAACTGACCCTTTAAGCGGTTAAATATTATATAAAAGACGGGCTGATGAAGTACAGTTCAGAAACTTGTGTTATTAGTTTGAGCTTTCCATGCTTTCTGCTGCTGGACGGTGTCTATCGCTGTATGTTTGTGTTGAATCTCATGTTTTGCTCAGTGTTCTTCTCCCGGAGGACTGCGGTTGTTGTCTCGTGAAACATCGGTCTCTTTAGAGACTGACACACAGGCGTACACGAGCTCTGTGGTCTCTGGTAACACTGAACACCTTTCCAGTCATCCATCATTGTGGGGCCGATGAAAGGACTCTGTCTGCTGATGTGACAGACACAGATGACGAAACTACAGGGTTTCCGCTTGCCTGTCAATCAAAGGCACTCAGATAGGCCTGCTGTCCACATGTGATGAATGGACACGTAATGAAGGTGCATAATTATATACATTAAGGTTTTGGGCAAATTCTAAGGCAGATTTTAATGTATATTTCAAGGAGAAAACAATCCCAGAATGCATTGCAATGTGCACTGTTTGAGTTGCTGTCACCTTTAAACCAATCAAACTGTAAAGTACCAGAAAGTAAAATCAAGATAATGCATGAATGAATCTGCGTTTTAAGCAAATCAATCGAGTGAATCAATGATTCAATGATCCATTCATAAAGAGAGCCACTTACTTCATTCCTCAATGAATTAGCCATTTGAATGAATCGAATGAATGAATGACTCAGTGACTCACTCATTTAGACATTTAGCGCTACCTACTGGCAGTTTTAGTTTCTAATTAAAAGGATCACTTCATCAAAAATAAAAAATAAATAATATTTCCTTATTAATTATAAAACCATTAAAAGCTATATATTTCACCCAAAAATGAAAATTCTGTCATCATTTACTCACCCTCATCATCGTTGTAGCTTAAAAGTTTATGTGTAGTAAATTCTATGTTGAATCAAATAATGTCTATTTGATGCTTTTCTCATTTAACACAATAATGACTTTAAACTTTTAATCAGCCGTTTGAATGAATCAAATGAATGAATGACTCAATGACTCACTCATTTAGACATTTACCGCCACCTACTGGCAGTTTTAGTTTCTAATTTAGAGTATCATTTCATTAAAATAAATTATTTCATATTTCCATTTTAATAAAAAGCCCATTAAAGGGTTAGTTCACCCAAAAATGAAAATTCTGTCATTATTTACTCACCCTCATGGCCGTTGAAGCCTAAAAGTTTATGTGTAATAAATTCTTTGTCGAATCAAATCAAATATTTATTTCTAAAGCTACTTTTTGTAATTTCTATTTGATGCTTTTCTCATTTAACACAATAATGACTTTAAATTAGTTGTTATATATATATATATATAGACACACACATACATATATTGAATAAAATCATTGAAAACATTGAAAACACACTTGAGATTTGTGTCACCAGTTGTGCATCATCAATTATTCCTCACATAATTAAACTCATCACTACACTTTCAGCGATCACCATCTGCAGCTATTTGTCTTTCTTACAGAAAGACGTTCGTCTTAAACGGCAAATAGATTCAGCAAAACCCTGGCAACACACTTGATTTAGCATCTTTTGGAGAGCGCGAGTGAACGCCGAGCGGTGAAGAACCTCAGCGGCTTTTGCTGATTTCTCTAAACTAATTGTAACCCGTAGCCACCTGGCCAAATGAGATTAGAGCGAGGAATTAAAAATGAATGGGGATATCCAGCCAGGTGAAACAGCGAGACAGCGAGCAGTGGGTAAAAGCAATTAGGAGAAACCGTAACCCTGCGCCAGCGAGGCCTGAGGGATGCTTGATGTCTGGTTGCGGGTTTCAAACCCGGAGCTGGAGTTACACCATGACTCCGGGTTACCGACTCGGGGAGGCCCACACACTCTTGGCCCTTCTTCTGAAGGTTCAGCCAAATTAATGATAAAGTTCCTGGCGTGTTAAGGCCTTGAAAGGAGCGGCATCGAGTCCAGCATGTTATTGAGTTGCTGTTTTTCCCGCTGGATGGCTTCTTGACTGGAGGGGAGTGGACGCGCTGGAGCCATTAAGGAGATGAAGTCGTGTCATCGGATACCGGTCGGTATATATAGACACCAAATCCAGATGAGTTACACCTACAGAATAATGCATGGTGCCAAAGCCTGCGATGAGAGCCACATGGAAATAAACTGACAAATTACAGGAAATTGATATTCGCATGGGAGCAGCGCTGCTTTTTCATCTCAAATCTGAGAGTCAAGAAAATTGTTGCTTGAAGAAGGAAACGTTATTTTCAATGTGTGGCATGATGTCAATAACTACAAACTCAACTTCCGTCCCTCAGAATAATCAAACAGAAAACACATTTATAAGTAAATAGGTTTTTATATGAATACATTTTTCAAATATGGAACACATTTTCAAAAGTATACCTATCCCAGTGAAAAAAATACTAAAATGTATTTGAATACTTAAAGTCTGCTAAACTGGAACAATTAATTTTGTACTTAATGAAATTTAATTGTGCAGAAGTATTGCTGATGTCCAACTAAAGATATACCGAAGTATATTCGACTGTGCTAAAGTGGAAATATCGCAAGTATACTTTAGGTACACTTTAAATATCTTGCATTTAAAGACTCATATTATACAATAGTGATATTGAAACACATTTTAGGCATAATATTAAGAAATGTGCAGTGTGCAACAAGAAATACTTCAAATAAAGTTTAATTTTAAGTGACGATATGTCAAATATGTTAATGAATTTGAAGTATACAGTACTTAGTATGAAATTCATGTATTTTAAATAGATTTTGGTATAGTTTTTGTTTTGTTTTTACAAGGGTAAAAATTATATAATTTACTTAAAATCAATATTTTCCACTATTGCTTTGAGAGAAATAGAATTATTAATCTTATTAATTAATACGTTTTCTGACTTTTAATGTCAAATTTATTTGTGCATTTTTTATTAGATTCATATTTTTATATCTAAATTAAATGACTAATTTTATCAAATTATTACATTATAGCTTCAAAGCATAAGCAAAAATGAAGAGTTAATTTGCAAAAAACGCCACTTTTTTAAAAAATGAACTGACTGGCATAATATTAGATGCTTTTAACATTAAATAAAGCACATAAACATTACCTTAGATTATCATTGCCATACTTTGTGTTGTTGTTCCAGCCGCGACGTCACAGAAAAATATAAACCGCTTCTAAAATAGAATCATCGCGTGTCGCTTTTGTATCCTATAATATTCCTTTAATATTAAACAAGACACCACATTTGACTAATCTGTTAATATTGTTCTTGCACCAGAAATGCATCAGAATTCCTGTAATGAACACACATGGTCCAGGTCAGGTCAGCATACGGTGGGCAGCATATGTGCAGCGCTGCGGTCATGAACTCAACATACACCTGGTTTCCAGATTAAAGCAATTAGCTTCACAAAGTGCCCAATGGTGCATCCTGCACAACACACTTAACCTGCGACGAGAGATGCGGCACATGCACTCATGCATGGATGATGTGCAAAAGATAATATACACAAGTTTAATGCAATTTTTTCATGCTTTGTTTGATGAGGGATGAACTAATGGACTATGATTAACACAGACTTTTCATCTCTTAACATGAAGTACTGCACGTTTACTATGTTGAAGTTTCTGATTAACTAGTGGATTGCAAAAATAATGTCATTGGCCAGGCGAATATATAGCCCCGCCTCAAACTCACGCCATTGGTTGAGCCAATCAGTTCAGTCGCAGATGGAGGGAGTGATTTGGAAACCTGTTTGAAAACAGTCATTATTATTATTAGAATTCCATGTGGTGGTGCAAAAATCACACTTTACCTTAAAATATCGTGCCTAAACTGACTTATGTTGATCAGTACCATCATATCAGCTAGATCAAGTCTTCATGACCCAGCTGGCATTGAAATAGAAAACATTTACGGTGAAGTTTGACCTTTCCTGTGAGGAATTTGATAGTTTTTAATGAAAGCAGCCGATGAGTTGGTTAAGGTCTTACATCTTGTATTGATCGAGAATAAGCGCGTCACTGGGGATTAGCGTCCTATCGAATGAGTCCTGCCCCGTGAAACCCTAGAATGAACAGCAGAGGCCGAGCCATTACGATGCAACATCAAGCGCATTGTAATGAGCAGCATATACTAGAGAAGTGAAAGGCCGGATAAATAATTGACGAGCGTCGGTGGATGCCTGCTCGACACCTGTTTGATCAGCGGGTCTCTGCGGGCTCAAGGGGTCTATGGATGACTGCTGGGGTCACAAATATGAATTATTGAACATGAATAATTCCATCCAGTAGTTCAATCGCATTTCATAAAAGCCCAAAATCTGCTTTGAGGTTTCAACAGTAAACACAGATGGAAGAAATGCAAGCTGCATTATGAAAATGACACATTTTAAAAGCTTTAGTAGAACAAACACAATTTTGTGACATTACTTTACATGCTTTCATTACTTGGAAAATGAGCTTTCAGATACACATTTGCTTTTGCACTCCACATAAGAGAATTTATAAGAAATGTTCGATGAAGATATTTTGTTAATGTCCTACCTAAATATATCAAAAATGTATTTTTGTGAGTGGATATGCATCACTAATGACTTTAAAAGTGATTTTCTCAATATTTGGATTTTTTTGCACCCTCAGATTCAAAAAATTTCATAAAATTGACCCTTATGTCTGGATTTGTGGTCCAGGGTCGCATATTATATTATATTATCCACCCATTAAAATCATTAAACATTAAAGTCCCACTGTAATCAATAATTTTATCCCTTAAAAATATCCCTTTGATATCCAAAATTACATATTAAAACTTTTTTTCCTTCATGCCTTAAAATAGCTTGAATGTAACTCGACACCCTTGCCTCATTTAGTATACACGGTTCTATGAATATGCAAATGAGCCCCGCCTCCACTCACTCACACCAGCTCAGAGATGCACTCGGTGATGATCACACTTTAGTTTGTGACATCAGCGATTTCAAACCGCATTTTTGGTTCACTGGAGTTTTAAGGAGAAAATACTCGGCAATGGTGTTGACATGAATTTGCACATGGTTTGTCTTAAAGTATATTAAAAACACCACATAGACATATAAACAACATTAAAAACTAGATTTTTCACCACAGGGGGAATTTAAATAACTTTAAAACCATTCATGTGGACTATTCTCATTCTTGTCAGACTCTCGCTCAGATCAGACTTGGCTGGGTGGATAGTATCAACACCGCGGGCAAACGTTAGCGCATGAATACTGACGACTCGCTCAATGCTCACAGAGCGATATTCTCATGCTGCCCTGTTGGCTAAAGGCACCCAGACCAGATGCCGTCTGTCCGCACAGCACCACGGGCAGCTTTTGAACACGGACTCGCATTTCAAAGGATGTGGATGTGAATCCAGGGCACAGTTGGAGGGATACGGGGCGTGCGGGACGTGTTCTCATGGTGCTACACAATCCGTGACTTGGTTGGGAATGGGCGGATTGGGATGGAACACAAAGGACCGCTGATCTTCACACTAATACCATCAGGCAGCACTTTCATTTGTGCTAAACTACATCTTCTTAANGACTTTATAACTCCCAATTCTGACTTCATATCTCGCAATTCTGACTTTATAACTCGCAATTCTGACTTTATATCTCACAATTCTGACTTTATATCTCACAATTCTGACGCAATTCTGACTTTATAACTCGCAATTCTGACTTTATATCTCGCAATTATGACTTCATATCTTGCAATTATGACTTTATAAATCGCAATTCTGACTTTATATCTCGCAATTATGACTTTATAACGCAATTCCGACTTTATATCTCGCAATTCTGATTTTATAACTCCCAATTCTGACTTTATAACTCGCAATTATGACTTCATATCTCGCAATTATGACTTTATAAATCGCAATTCTGACTTTATATCTCGCAATTATGACTTTATAACGCAATTCCGACTTTATATCTCGCAATTCTGACTTTATAACTCCCAATTCTGACTTTATAACTCGCAATTCTGACTTTATATCTCACAATTCTGACTTTATAACGCAATTCCGACTTTGGTCACGGGACGTGTTCTCATGGTGCTACACAATCCGTGACTTGGTTGGGAATGGGCGGATTGGGATGGAACACAAAGGACCGCTGATCTTCACACTAATACCATCAGGCAGCACTTTCATTTGTGCTAAACTACATCTTCTTAAAGCCTGTAACCTTTCCTCTTTCTCTATTACTTCTTCAATTTTCTCTCATTGCTTTCCAGGTCGCTCCACTAGTCCTCTCCGGCTCTTTGATCTTCATTAGTGCTGTTTGCTAAGGGTCCTACTTCTGGTGCTTTGAACAAACCGCTACAATCTTAACCTGCTAGATGAAACAGCCTGTGTGTTTTTCTTTAAACTTGAGCCAGCAAGAAATGCCCTCGCAACCACACAAAACATGTCTATTCAAATCAGCATATTAGAATGATTTCTGAAGGATCATGTGACACTGAAGACTGGAGTAATGATGCTGAAAAATTGATCACAGGAATAAAATACATTTTACAATATATTCACATAGAAAACAGCTGTTTTAGATCATACAAATATTTCCCAATATTACTGTTTTATTGGATTTTTTATCAAATAAATGCAGCCTTATGGAAGCTTGTTTCCGCCACTTGACTTTACAACGCAATTCTGACTTTATATCTCGCAATTCTGACTTTATATCTCGCAATTCTGACTTTATATCTCGCAATTCTGACTTTATATCTCGCAATTCTGACTTTATAACTCCCAATTCTGACTTTATAACTCGCAATTCTGACTTTATATCTCACAATTCTGACTTTATAACGCAATTCCGACTTTGGTCACGGGACGTGTTCTCATGGTGCTACACAATCCGTGACTTGGTTGGGAATGGGCGGATTGGGATGGAACACAAAGGACCGCTGATCTTCACACTAATACCATCAGGCAGCACTTTCATTTGTGCTAAACTACATCTTCTTAAAGCCTGTAACCTTTCCTCTTTCTCTATTACTTCTTCAATTTTCTCTCATTGCTTTCCAGGTCGCTCCACTAGTCCTCTCCGGCTCTTTGATCTTCATTAGTGCTGTTTGCTAAGGGTCCTACTTCTGGTGCTTTGAACAAACCGCTACAATCTTAACCTGCTAGATGAAACAGCCTGTGTGTTTTTCTTTAAACTTGAGCCAGCAAGAAAACTCGCAATTCTGACTTTATATCTCGCAATTCTGACTTTATAACTCAATTCTCATTTTATAACGCAATTCTGACTTTATAACTCACAATTCTGACTTTATAATGCAATTCTGACTTTATATCTTGCAATTCTGACTTTATAACTCGCAATTCTGACTTTATAACGCAATTCTGACTTTATATCTCGCAATTCTGACTTTATAACTCAATTCTGACTTTATGACGCAATTCTGACTTTATATCTTGCAATTCTCATTTTATAACGCAATTCTGACTTTATAACTCGCAATTCTGACTTTATAATGCAATTCTGACTTTATATCTTGCAATTCTGACTTTATATCTCACAATTCTGACTTTATGTCTCGCAATTCTGACTTTATATCTTGCAATTCTGACTTTATAACTCGCAATTCTGACTTTATAACTTGCAATTCTGACTTTATAACGCAATTCTGACTTTATAACTCGCAATTCTGACTTTATAATGCAATTGTGACTTTATATCTCGCAATTCTGACTTTATAACGCAATTCTGACTTTATATCTCGCAATTCTGACTTTATAACGCAATTCGGACTTTATAACACAATTCTGACTTTGTAACTCGCAATTCTGACTTTATCGCAATTGTGAGTTTAAATCTCGCAATTCTGAGAAAAAAAGTGGCAATTACCTTTTTTATTTTTTTATTTAGTTGCGGAAACAAGCTTCCATACATCCTTGGTGAGCTTGGTGAGAAATCAAAAATTCTTACCAACCCAAAACTTTTGAACAGTAGTGTATATGCTAGGATCATGGCGGTGACTTTTGTACAGAAAATTACTCATGCAAGTACTTTCTA
The DNA here is from genome assembly GCA_003731715.1 of Anabarilius grahami. NCBI lineage: Eukaryota > Metazoa > Chordata > Actinopteri > Cypriniformes > Xenocyprididae > Anabarilius > Anabarilius grahami. The sequence goes on from RJVU01071319.1 coordinate 3,779,559, forward strand.
CAGGAAATGTGCAAATCTGGTTTCACACAACGTCTCCATGTCTCCTTCCACATCTGTGACGTACGCTCTCTCGCTCTGGGCAGTTAATGCACTATTTCCTTACTATGGGCCGCAGGGGGAAACAAGAACCATGTTAATTACATGGAAACCATCATCATCCAGTAAAAACGCAAGTCACTGTGCCGCTAATGGAAGCTGTCAGTGGAAGAAAGCCAACAGAAAACTAAAGTTCAGCCAAACATCCGCCTGCAGGAAGACTAAAATGCTGCTGAGGTTTTCTCAACGAGACGTGTAAAGTTCAGCGTATTGACCAGACAGACTTTAAATGCTGCTTTGACATTAAAACCCTGCTTGTGTTATGGAAATGTACACTTGAAATAAAACACATGATGAAAACTACTTACTTATGAAGTAAGGAGCAAATTTTCTAGTCATGCATGCAATGTCAATAAATAACTGTTTTTAATGCAGTGTACATCGCTTTGGATAAAAGCATCTGTCTACGATTCATTGTTGCAGTTTTCAGTCCAAACATGTCTCTGTTTTATGTAAATTAGACTTATTACATAGTGAACCTTGTTCACAGAAAAAAAAAAATCTGTTTCTTCTAGAAAAAGGAGAATAAATGGAGTCCAAATGGAGACTCCTGCTTCTCTCCTGAGAAAAAGACCTCATATGGATTATAATGAAAAGTCTGAGATCTCAATATTACCTCAATATCTCAATAACTTATATTCTTACTGGATGACAACTATTGATTAATTTGTATCATTTGTTTTTAATTCTCCTCAGCAATTTTAGGAGAAACATCTGAGACACATGAAATGTAATTTTAAAGTCTGTTAAATCTCCCGAGTTACGTCTCTATCCATTCCTTTTCCTCATTCTTGGTCTTTGGCTCCGGATATCATGGTGAAATCCTCCAGCCGCTCAGTTCTGTGTTCTGTCCATGTTTTGGGCCTAGGCCCCGAGAAAGAGCTGTGTTCATTGTTACACTCCCAGGCCAACAAAGAGCACATGTATGGGGCAGAAGTCCAGAGGATTCCCTCACTGTCTGTTTCCACACACATAAAACAGCACACCTCCCTCTGATGTCCCCAAAGTGTGAATGTGAAGTTTTAGGTCAAAATACCCCACAGATGTTAAAATTGCCACTTTTTGGGGTTGACAAAAACACGCCATTTTTGTGTGTGTGCCTTTAAATGCAAATGAGCTGGTCCACCCAGCCCCCTTTCAAGAAGAGGGCGGAGCTTCAAGAGCTCATGCACCAGCATATGGGGTGTAGGACAGATTGCCAGAACACTGGCAACAACAAAACAGGACAATCTCACGCACTGAAAATATCAGAAACAGTCAGTAGCAGTGTTCAACCTTATATGTTCACCTTATAAAAGTGAATTTTAAATAACAGGTCCCCTTTAAATTATGAATAATTACTATAATAGTAAATCAATAGTACATTATTAATTGGACTACTTCTTTTGTTGATACTTTTTGGTACTGACTTGTTGAAATGCATTCTGGGATTGCATTCTTCAAGAATGATGTAATGTTGCCTTAAAAGAAGGTGGTGTACTTACAGAGACTTAAAGTGGCCTTTAGAATGCCGTGTATGTAGGCAGCTCACTTGATTTTGGAACAGAAGCACTTTCTCTGTCACCTCACTTATTTTCCTCATCATTTTGTCTCTCGCTATCTCCTGCTCTCCATCCGTCGCTCCGAAGGGACATGGAGAGAGTGGAGCGGGCCGAGAGCAGCTATAATCTGCAGTGAAATTGGGACATCAGCGAGAACTCTCTCATATGTGGGTCTCATTGGACACTATTGCCCTCTGAACCCACGCCAGAGTGGATGAGGACAGAGGCGAGGAAGAAACACCTGCAAAAAAGTACTTGAAAGGCTCACCAAAAAGTATCACTCGGAGGTTGTTCTTTCATAACTCACGAGACTCCTCAGCAAGAGCACGACTGTAAATAGATCAGAAGCCTGGCAGATACTCAAGAGCCTAAAACATGGAAAGCGATAACCATCAGGTCATGTGAGACCGAAGCTGGCCTGAAACCCAAAACTGTCACAACTGGACCGTTTCTTAGACTTAAAACCCATGTGAGTTCATCAGGGTCATCACAGGCTTGTGTTGATCATGATCAGGACAGGAACATGTACTGTAGGATGTAGTACGTCAGTTTTAAGTGTGTCGACATCACTATACAGCTTCTTATAAATACATCATCCAACAACATGACTTTATTTACATCTGATGGACCAAGTGGACTCGTGCTACCTACAAATACTAAGAAGTTTCATCTTAAGAGTGTGGAAAACATAATTACTACCAGAATCCGCTCAACAGCGCTCAAAATTGTACTTGGAATTGCTGGTATCGTCACATTTTTTAAATTTCATTACCGACTTGGTACCGAAGTACCAGTACTTTTGACAACCCTAGTGCAATCTTAAAAAGCCCCTGGTCACAATTTGCTTTCATTGTATGAAAAAGAGCATCATTGTGGTGATAAATATGAATAAATATGAACATGAAATATGAATGTCTCCATTCATCCACTACAAATCACTAAAACATTTAGAAATGTTTAGAGACTTTAGAAATGATGCAGAAAAGTGAATGTTAGTGAAGCATATTTCAAATGCATGGAAAGACGTTTTAAAGTGTGATTTAAGTGCATTTGGAGCAGCTGTTTATCCAGACGGGTCTCAAATGGTAGCGAATACGCTGTGAAACATAAAGACGTGACAATTGTCTGTAAACTGGATTGTGAACTAGCACATATTTTGTGAATAACCATGAAAAATGACTGACAGTCACTGATGTGTTTTCATCAGGCAAAACGATAGCGTAACAATACAACAGCGTTTGTTGTGTTTTCTCCATCTCTTTCATTTCCCCTGTTCATTTTCTATTAGAGTTCTCTTCTCTGTACTTTTCATCTATCTCTCTCATTGTTGGTCACTTCTTTTAATGCACCATTAGCAGAGAAAACCAAGTGGACTTGCTGATAATGTTCCCTCTCTCTTCTCTCGATGTCCTTTCCCCATCCATTGCCACCCTGATTGGGTTGTGAGGGCTCCATTAGGAGAGCTGCACTGGGTGTGCGAGCCCTGAGGCTCTGTTTATGCGATTGTGCCGCGAGTCCCTCGCTAGGGTGCAAATGGAGTCAGTCGATTACACACCCCCTGTGCCGTATCACCTCTCTCCAGCTGGGCTCATTTACACATTACAAATAATAAAGGTCTTCATTTCCTACACTTTCACCATTTTATTTGGTTCCACTTGATTATGCACTTGTAATGTTATGTTAGTGTCCAAAAATTGTATTATAATTGTGTGTTATAATTTGTTTTTCAGGAACTTTTCCATTCTCTTTGGGCCTTAGTATATAATAGCCGGTTTTTGCTAGTGTACTGCAGTTTTTAGACGTGGTCGACCAATCACAACAGACTGGCCATTCCATGTCAATATCAATCAAATTTTAGAAACTTCTCCAGCTCAAAATTTTGATTTTGTTAATACTTTTTCTGAAGAAACACAAACATAAATAGTGATGAAAGCATTAAATGTCATGGATGTCATGGAAAATGACAAAAGCAACAAAATTACAAAATTTTATTTAATTTTACTCTTTGAGCCATATTGAGATCCCAATATCTTTGGAATTAAACCAAATAAGGCCCTAAAAATATGGATGCCAAAAGAAAAGTTTGTTAAAAACCAAATCTAAAAGGCTATTAAGAGATCTCTAATACTTCTTGAGTTACAGGCTTGGGCAAAAAACACAAGAAGTGCTTTATCCTATTTTTGAACTGTCATCATTGGAGTATAATGCAACAAAGATTGCTGAAGTCAACAGATTTTACTAAAAGACCTACCAATCTCCATGTATTTCTCAAGTAATTTCTAACCCCTGTAATCTTTAACCCCCCCTTGTCATTTTGACACTCCTCTACAAAATGGATGCATGTAAACCTATTGTAGGAGATTCTGAAATACAATTAGGAGCCTTATAATAGTATAATAGGGGCGTTTTAAGCTTTATCCCACAATTAACCTCTTCTTCTTTTTTTTACTCTGAGGCAGAAAAGGCTTCTGTACCCAATAAACTAGCTTGACCAAATGGAAATGCAATAGGGTTAATAATAGATTCTCTTATTTGGACGATAGATTTAATGGTTTAGACATTGAACTCTTCTGTTATGACTAGATGCAGATTTCAGAGACATAACAGATGAGCTGCATTTCAAAACCATTTAATTTATTGTCCAAATAACAGAGTGACTTTACCATCAATACATCCGTATCTCTGAATCTGGTATCATCATGGTCTCTCAAGTTCAAGTGTCTGGACAGCACAATACGGCCATAAAAAACACATGCAAATCAGAAACCGAAACCAGCAGCTGAAGTGGATTTTCCACAGCTGCCTCGAGAGCTTGATGTGATCAACATGATCCCACAGGTTTTATAGCCGTGTGCTTCCTATGTCCGTCTCTGTCTGAACGGAAACGTCTGTTGTAACTGGATTCTCCACTCAGTTATCTCTGCGGCGTTCATCATGTCTAAACACACACGTGACACCATGTGATTATACAAAGCTGACTTGCTTTTGATACTTTATTTGAGCCAATTATTATTGCCTCAATCTTATTACATATGTATTTTAAGTCAAATTTTTTATCAATATATTATTTTATGTGAATGAGTATGCAGGATGATTTTCACATCATTTTGAAACAAAAATTCTAGGCTTCATCATTCAATACTCATAAGTCTTGTGGACACATATTTAGTAATTTTTTGTGGCCTTATTATATAAGTATTTTAAGCCATTTTAAATGCTATTTTTGACTTGGGTCTATTTTTATCACCACAAAAAATATTATCTGATTACTCACTTAATCGTCAAAATAATCGACTGATTATTCGATTACCAAAACATTGTTAGTGAGAGCCCTACTAATTACTGACTTAGTTCATAATGTTAAAGCTTTATAATTTCTGAGAAAATGCAGATGGAATCCAGTCATAAAATGTATAACACAAAAGGTAACAGAATATGGCAAATTTTGGATTAATAAATTCAGGAAAACATGAAATTTGGGGAAAATAAAATAGAATTGGGGTGGTGGATTTTATGGGGCTTTAAAAATGTGATTTTTCTAAAAAATATATAAATAAATGTATTTAAATTTTGTTAAATTGTATAAGTTTCATGATTTCAACCATTAAAACAGAATACAAAAAAAAATAAAAATAAAATGTGAAAAAATAAAAAATAAAAATGGATTTCATAGGGCCTACAAATTTATATATATATAATTAAAAAGCAAATTAAAATATCTAAAATATAAACTAATAATATGCTGGAAAAACAGTACTGGTATTTTTTTTGTTGTTAGACCCAATTACAGAAAAAGCAAACACTGAGCACATATGTTTGTCTTTAGATCCATCAGAGTCTCTTGTCGTTAGGGTAACACAGTGAAGGGCGATGGGATTGAGCTGGTGTCAGCTGACCTGGAGCTGTGAATGTGTGTGAGCGCAGTTCTAAAAATACAGCTGACCAGGAATGACAAACATGTAAAGTTTGATTCTCTCTCTAAGACACAAGGGACCTGAACCAGCCGGCAGACCACAAAGACAAAACAAGAAGTACAGAAACTGTGTGCATGTGTGCATCTGTCTATGTCAACACAAATATGTGCCATTTCCACAGGAATCCAGTTTCTTGCATCATATAAAGCAGAAAATTTCACATTAATGGCCATGAAGTAGCTGTGTGCTTGTCTTAAAGACATAATGAGATATTATTGCTTAAGCATTAGTCACAGACACATAAATCGATATCACTGGTATTCTGTGTTTTGCACAGGGTCGCTAATAACAGTATACCTAAATTAAATGATTTCTGCATCCACAACCTTTAACCTGTAATTTAAAAGACATTCTCTTTTCAGTTCTAAAAGACCTACATGTGTGTAAAAGCAAATGTGTTAAGCTACACAAGTTCGATTACTTAGGTCATAGCATTACACTATGTGTCATAATAACAAAACATATTTGCAATCCTTGCGTAAAGTATCTTTCCGGCCTTATATCTGTGCAATTCAACCCCCCGCAGCGCAAACAAACCTGATGAAGCAGAACTTCTGGAATAAAATGAAAACATTAAGGAAAATGTACAAAAATAAATGTGGTTTTATTCAAATGAACTTTTGTGAAAGATATGAACACGCTTGGTTGAATCTGTCATATTTGTTCTCCGGTTATGGATTAATATCTTAATTTTTGGTGTAGTCGGGTCTCTAGGCAACTGAAGCAGAAGATCGCTGGATTGTGAAGAACTGAGCCGTCTATGTGTGTGTGTGTGTGTGTGTGTTACAGACTGATATGTAAAAGCATATTGATGAACAAATAAGACCAGCCTATATTAAAGCTACAGATATAATGTGTCACAGTTGGTTAATGCGAAAACACACTCAGCATGTGTGTGTTTAAAACCCCTCAGATTTAGCCGTTAGTTAAAGCAAGATGGGATGTTTGGAAATTAGATTTCTGCAGGGATTCAGTGTCTCTACTATCCCAACAGGCTTTTCAATCAATAAGACATTGACAGAATGTTTCTAATAATAGGAGGTCAAACAGTGGACTGAACTAATACTTACACACACAGTTCACAGCTCCTCTGGGTAAATACTGAGCTGTGAAGACTCGTCCATGGACCGTGATTTACACAGACCTAAACATCACTTAAAAAGGTGGTTGGTCACTTTACTACTTAATATAATGGAGATTACAGAAGTTTTCAAAATTAAAAACCAAACTTTTTGCGTGATGGGACTGATTTGGGAGAGAGACACTGAGATTTGAGAAGTTTGCATTTGATTTGCCTTGCAGCAGCTGAGAGTGACAACGGCAGGTAGAAACGTGTCAGTGGGATGATGGGAGTTTGAGGATCGCGGTCGGTACGATGTGCTGCAGTGAGAAGGAGCTTCTGAACATCACCTGATGCTGGCTGTAACCCTCACCGCAGCTCTGGGCTTTCTGACTGTTTGAGTTCTCCAGGGTTATTTCCATATTCAAATGAGCTGCAGGAGAGGGATTTGCATACAGCAACAAACGGCTGTTTAATTCATTGAAGCAAAGAGAGAAATGTGACGCTCTAAGCCAAAACAAGTGATAGACAGATAGATAGATAGATAGATAGATAGATAGATAGATAGATAGATAGATAGATAGATAGATAGATAGATAGATAGATAGATAGATAGATAGATAGATCAGGATTACCAGGGTAGAGAACAAACTAAACATCTATAAACCCCTCTGGATGTGTTTATGCTCCAGCTGTGGACGGCGGTACACAGATCTCCAGGGGAGCGTCTCAGCCTCCCGTCCCCAGCATGAGGCACTGATGATGGGATCAGTGAGCAGGGCAGCGTGGGGTTCAGCTCTGGAGCTCAGACTCTGAGCCTGATCTCTCTGCGGTCTCGTCTGATCTCCCACAGTCTCCGGCTGTTTAAAGACTCTCAGTTACATCAGCTGAATCTTCTAATGGAAACTGAGCACATGACAGGATCTACACAAAAGTTAGATAAGATGTAGGGCCCTATGATTTCTGCAAAGTTACAACCTGTGCTTTTGGTTCAAGTCAACACCCCCTTACAAATGTGAGAGAAAAAAACTAAACTTGTAGAAGAAACATGACATGAAAGTCAAAGAGCTCAACTGTGGATTTCTTTTCTTTTTGGGAATGGTAAATGTCAGGAGAAAGCCCGCGAGAGGCCACGGCTCATTTCCATGGATGGCACGGTACACGTCTGTTGTCAGAGCGGACACTCCGGACCACATGTCAGCATTTCCTTCGGCATGTTCTTCCAATAGCGGCACAGAAAATGCTTTTGTCAGCCCTTTAAGACTCACAATAACCCGTGAACAAGCCTCCCAAGAAGAGTCTGCTCATGTGTGGTTGGCAGCTTTTCTCAGTCAGGTTAATGCTGATGGCCAAATACAATCAATAACTACAACTGTGCCAAACTGAGAAAGACGAGGTCCTGAA
>RJVU01071319.1:3799892-3826078 GCA_003731715.1 Anabarilius grahami
TAAGCTAACACAAATTATGAGAAATGTTGTCTTGGCAACTAGCTGAAATAAAGTGCTTTATTTTTATATTTTATTAAATAATAAATATTAAATAAATATAAAAGTTAATACGTAAATTATGTAAAATATTAAATAAATATGAAAATATATCTAAATACATAAATTTATACAATTTAAGATAATATGTACATTACGTAAATTATGTCAAATGTTAATTAAATATAAAAATATGGAAATACATAAGCTAACAAATAAGAAATGTTGCAAGTGTTGTAAATACAGAAATTAATAAAAATATAACTTTAATATGCACATTATGCTAAATATGATTTAAATGAATGCAAATATAAGTTAATATGTAGGCCTACATTATGTAAAATATTAAATAAGTATAAAACATAAATATTTGTAAATGTCTATATTTAAAAGAGCAAATTATGTTTTAAAATCATTTCATGACGGAATCATTTGCACATTTTTCTCCCAAAAAACAGTGGAGAGGAAAAATGTAAAAAGTGATGACAGATGTTGACACCAGTCATTTACATCTACTTTGGTACAAAATACAGCAACGGAAAATAAAGAATAAAAAAGCAAAGCAGAAAGTAACGAAAGAGAAGGATTTCCCCTGGACAGCAGAAGTGAGATACACTATCTACAGCTGATATTGACAGTGTTAACTAGTCCAGCGGAGGAGAAATACATCAAACTATCGCCTCCTCCAGCGCCTCTCTTCCCCTCAGTAGGAGTCGTGTCAACTGCATTTATCCTTTAAGTGCTTTTACATGATGGATGTTAGCGCCTTCAAAAGGGCGTCAGATAAAGGCCAGAAGCAAACGCTCGAGTCTTGAGTAAATGACAGACGCTTCACGGGTCAGCAGGGAGATTTTTAAAGGTCAGAGTTTAGGTGTGGAATACAGAGGTGATGTTTGCTCACTTTCACTGCGGCGGATAAAAGCTCTTCCTTTTCGCTTATATTTGTGTTACTTTCCTTTTATTCGAATGGGAGTTAACCCATTTAAGTCTGCGGGTAACCAAAGCTTCAATTCATTGTTCAATCTAAACTGTGGTTTTAATCTAATCTCGATCTCCACGCTGATGGAAAGATAATCAGGTCAATCCTGCAGGTCCAACAGAAGAAGAATGAGCGTCCTGAAGATACGATGATCTTCTGAAGAAACCATAGAGGAACAGAAGCAGTTCTGCAAAAACACCCTTAATCTTGAGATGAGAATGTGGGATTCTCGCGGTCTCGTTGTCTGACATTAGCAGGCTGCAGACGGTATACATCAGAGAAACAGCCACAGGCGCTCTGAGGAGAGACAGAGTGGGCAGGATAAGAGGAACTTTAGCATAAGTGTGTGCGTCGAGCCTATCTACAGAACGAACAAACACTGCGACCAAAATAAGATCCATCACAGACGAAGGAGAGAGAGATTGACTGAGGGAAACCGAGGCGTTGAAAGAGAGGATGAATGAATCAGAGAAAACACCCTTGATGCATTATAATTAACATCTCTCTCCTGTCTCTTTACGCAAGATCTGCACCACCTTTGAGTCAAGGGCTAATAAAGGCCGAAGCACAATCAGTCAAGACTTTTACAGATCACTCAGAAAACTGACTGACAGATTAGAATAGTTTTGAAAGTTGTGTGTGTGAAGTTTCAGCTCAAAATCCCCCACAGATCATTTATTATAGCTTGTCAAATTTGCTCCTATTTGGGTGTGAGCAAAAACACGCTGTTTTTGTGTGTGTCCCTTTAAATGCAAATGAGCTCCGCTTTCCAGAAGAGGGCGGAGCTTTAACAGCTCAACAACAACAAAGCTGGAGAATCTCACGCAGACAAAATGAGGATTGTCAGTAACGGTGTTCAGCCTTACATTGTTCAAACCGGAGTCGACACTGATGGAGAGACTCAGGAAGAAGTTACAACTTTTAGAATGAAACTGGACGTTTCTGAATGGTTAGTGGATAAATTTATGTAGTTGCTGTGGAGTTGATTCAACTCATCCACTAGCATGTGTCGTCATGTTCATCTTTTGTGTTGAATTGACCCTCGTTTGTGAAGCAGTCCGGCGTAAAATGACGGCATGACAACAACAATCCACTACAACAACTCTTCCTCTTCTCTAAAGCAGCCCAACATGGCCCCGCCCCCTTTATTGTGTGTTCTCGGGGGCGGGGTTTATGTAAATTTTGGGGTTTGTGATGTCACAACCCTTGAAGAAGCTCGTTGTAGTCCCTACCAGCCATTTAAAAAGCGATTTCTGTAAAAGAAAATATCTCCTTTGCATTGAACTTTGAGCATCGTAACTTTGCAGATGTTGTTTATGATCAAACAGCAACATTACACACTAACTAAAGTTAAAAAAGTGAAATCATAATCAAGAACTCCTTTAAGTTTAAAGGTTATGGATTCAAAGTTATGCAAGCCTAACAAACAGACAGATAAAGAGATTTCCTGGTGCTTTAAAGAACCCAAAACACTGATCTGAAGACCTCTAAAGAATTATTTTTATCTTTACATAGTTATATAGCTAACTCGAGATTAGATAGATAGATAGATAGATAGATAGATAGATAGATGATAGATAGATAGATAGATAGATAGATAGATAGATAGATAGATAGATAGATAGATAGATAGATAGATAGATGGATGGATGGATGGATAGATAGATGATTGATAGATAGATAGATAGACAGACAGACAGACAGATAGATAGATAGTTAGATAGATAGATAGATAGATAGATAGATAGATAGATGATGGATGTATAGATAGATAGATAGATAGATAGATAGATAGATAGATAGATAGATAGATAGATAGATAGATAGATAGATAGATAGATAGATAGATAGATCAAACTCCTCACTGATTATAATGTTTTTCTGACACACAGAGGATCAGAGTCGCTAAAAGACTACGAGAAAGAAAGGAACATTTGAATGGAAGGAAGTGAGCTCATCTTCGTCTTTTATCTGTGAGGAAGAAACAAGCCGCGTCTCCTGAGAAAACAGAACAATGCATTTAGCAATCAGGAACACCTGAAAGAAAACAGCAAAGGAGACAGCAAATCCTCTTTGTGTGGCTTTAACAAGGGAAAGAGCGAATCTAGCGTGTGTTTGAAGGTTTTAGACAGGTGTTAGTGCGTTCTTTCTGTGAACCCGAGAAAAGTGGTTAAAATAATACAAGAGACTGTTAGACGCAAGCTCACACCAAAACAGCCATATGTGCATATGCAAATACATATGCAAAACACAATGCATGCAAATGTGTTAAACAGCTGAGTTAAGGAGTAAGGTACAACAACCAAACTCTTACACGGCCTTGACTTGTTTGGGACACGGTCTGTAATTTTACATGACACCATGTTTCTTTATCGCTCTGACATGTAAATAATGCAGCGCTATTATAATGCAGAAGCAAACACATCTACTGCAGTACAGCAAAATCTTTACAAACTAATGATTCATGTAGAGGGCTTGAGCACTAGAGAACAAGAGCAACAGAGGCTGAAAGAGAGAATGAGAGAAGAATAGACACCTGTACCACGGTGAAATTTAATCACACCAACTCCTCTGACAGCATGCCGATAAGACTGTGATCTCACCCGCTCTCCATTACAGAGAGAGGGAGAGACGGGCATAGCAACCACTCTGCATCCCAGAATACTGGCGGAAGCAGACCATGACAACTCAGCAGCGATGTGACAGTGAAGCAGGCGATGGAAAAACACAACTTTATATAGAAAACTATAAATACTCCACCCTAACGCTGAGCAAAGTTCAGTGCGGTGGGGAAATGTGCATCTCAGACTCTCCTCTGATGCTTCATTAGATTGAGACACATTACAATGAGACGAGAAAGAAGAACGAAAAGCCGTTCATGAAAAGTTGGGAGAATAGAATGGGGATGGATGGATGGATAGGCCTGTCACGATAATCAATATATCAACTTATCGCACGATATATGGACATGACCTCAATGATTGACACAAAAATGAATGTCACCAACATTTTGCAGATCACGCTGCTCATCTTATCTCTCTGTGTCGGAGGCGATAGCAAGGCTCACGAGCGTGCGTGCGTGCGTGAAGCTCAACTTCCATAGGAATGAGTTGAAAATGCTCCAGTGGACACACACCGTCAGGTAGTTGCTTCATACACAGAGCCAGGGTTGCCAGGTTTTCACAACAAAATGCGCCCAATTGCTACTCAAAACTAGACCAAAACTAGCCCAATCGCGTTTCAGAGGGGGGACCCCTGTATAAATCGTGTTCTGGAGGTAAAATCCGCATTCCTGGGGCTAAATATCATGTTATTTGGGGTCGGAGATGGAAAACATCCCGGGGCAACAGTGTTAAAGTAGCCCAATTCCGCGGGAAAATCATGGACTTGGACACAATGCACAGAGCGGACATCGACAGGTGAAAATACACTCTAAAAAATGCTGGGTTAAAAACAACCCAAGTTGGGTTGAAAATGGACAAACCCAGCGATTGGGTTGTTTTAACCCAGTGGCTGGGTTAAATGTTTGCCCAACCTGCTGGGTAGTTTTATTTAACCCAAATATTGTTTAAAAATTACTGTATTTCTTGCTTAAAATGAACCCAAAATATGTTGGAAATTAACATTTATTAATATGTTTAATAAACAAACATTTATTAATACTTTCTTTGAATAATATTTAAACAATAAACATTTATTAAATTGCTTATTAATAAATGCTCATCTTTTTGATTATTATTGTTGCCTCTAGTAATTATGAGTCTGATTTTTAATTTCCAACCTATTTTGGGTTCATTTTAAGCCAGACATATAGTAATTTGTAAACAATTGTTGGGTTAAATAAAACTACCCAGCAGGTTGGGCAAACATTTAACCCAACTGCTGGGTCAAAACAACCCAATCGCTGGGTTTGTCCATTTTCAACCCAACTTGGTTGTTTTTAACCCAGCATTTTTTAGAGTGTAGGTGTAATTTGAGGCGTTTTTGGGGCCCTATCATACACCCAGTGCAATGCAGCGCCAGGCGTGACGCAAATGGTTTTTGCAAGTTTCAGCCCGACGCAGTTATCATTTTTACGTCCTGCGCCACGTTGTTTAAATAGTAAATGCATTTGCACCCATTTGTGCGCCCATGGGCGTGCTGGTCTGAAAACGAGGCATGTTCAGATGCATTGTTGGCGTGTTGCTATTTTGAGGAACTGAAATAGACTGCGTCTAAAACCTGGTTTAAAGTCAATGGTGCAATATTTGTTTTGTTATTTAAAGAGCACACTAGTATTATGCTCCTATATGCGGGTGCACAACACGCATACACACAGGGACGTGCAGCAGCACACAAACATGCCAAATATTACAAATAAAAGGATTACAATGTAAAAGATTATTATTGTGTGCATAAAGATGCAAATGCTTTGGTGGAATCCGGCTTTTCCCGTATATGGTCTGCTATCGCGCTTTAACCACACGTGACCAGATCTGTTTCTGGCTAGAGAAGCGTTCAGTTTTTCCTCGTGCAAATTCCGCCATGTAAATAGCGAATCCGCCATGGCGCGAGCGCAACTGGCTTTTAAAGGGAATGGGAGATTAGACTCTGATTGGTTTATTTGCACATTAGGCCTAAAACACACCCATGATTCATTAAGAGAATAGAGACAACCCTTTTAGACCAATTTTTCCCGTCCATAAACTAGCAAAAGTGGATTCGGACACGCCCTAAGTGCACTTGCACTGTGCGGTTTAGACCATGCGCTTAGATTGTAAAATAGGGCCCATTGTGTTTTCCTGACAACTACAGACAGTGTGGAAGAATAAGTCCAAATGCACTCGTTTCCGCAATCCACTGTTCCGGTGCAAATATAAACATGACAGGGTGACATGGTGCACGCTCACAGCTAGCGTTCACACGTGAATGTCTAGATCATTTTCCCAGAGAACGCGTTTTTGCTTGTTTTTCCATTTAAACATGCACATTTGACCATTGAACTCACATCTTTTGCAGCATCTCATGCATGATGCACCGTTATAAACCCATGCACTCAAGTTAAAAGAAGTTCTTCAACTTATTAAAAAAAAACACGCCTCTAGAAAACATCTGTGCTTTTGTTCTGACTGCTAAGTAGGGTTTGTGTTTTTCAGAAAATAGTGTGCACCCCTTACTTTACTGAGAAAATAAAGTCAGGAAAAAATCTGAAGATGGAAAATGTCCATATAAGTGCCTTTTGTGCATTTGCAAGTGTGTTTGTTTTTGTTCTACTTGTTATTTTGCACTTTTTGTTAGCAAAGGTTTATTTATTATTTATTCAACATTATTATTATTTTTGACACTTCAATTCCAGTATCTAAATATTCTTTAGAGTTAAGTTCATTGTCATTTGAAAGTGTCCTACTTGCATTATTATGCTGTTATATTATGATTATATATTCAGTGGCATAAAATGGTCTTAAAATGACAATAATATCGCAATTATTTTATTATCACCCAAACAAAAGTAGTTATCGTGACAGGCCGATAGATAGATAGATAGATAGATAGATAGATAGATAGATAGATAGATAGATAGATAGATAGATAGATAGATAGATAGATAGATAGATAGATAGATGAAGTCATTCTCGTAGGAGGTGTCTCTCGAGGGACTCGTCTCACTGGCGTGTCTTCAGCAGTTGCCACAGTGATGCTTGTGTTTGCTGTTGTTCTCCATTGGTCTCACGGCTCTATGAATGTTACTGAATGTTGACACTGGGGTACAAGTATCAAGTAAAAAGTGGCATATCAGCTGTGGGACACATGCATGGGCCTATTTTACATCTGACATCTCATCTCATCCACTGAACACTGGAGAGAGAAAACACTTGTTCAGTTTTTAATATTCGGGTGCGATATCACAACGAGAGGCACACCGTGTTCTTTTTGAACCGGTCTTGTGTGAAACATCAAGGCTAGAAAAACAGATCCAAGCCATCTGGAGAGAAACGCTGTGACTTATGGTCAATGCAATGACAACGCATACTAAAATGCTTACTCTTACTCTTCAATACCTTCAAAGCACTTCTCAAAAGCTTGCAATGGGTTTTGATGGAAGGTGATAAATTATTTAAAGCACCTGAGGGAGAGACGTGGCATCTCGAAAGAATAAGGGTAGTGGTAAGGTTAAGATGGAAAGTGAAAATGTATTGATTTCTGTCACTTCTGACCAATTGATGCAAACCAGACTTGATTCAGAAATGCTTTGGGTTTTCACTATCAACTAATTCCTCATTAAATATTAAAGTAAGGTGCTCTAATGCCTGATCTGATGTAATTGTTTTTTAATAAAGCATGTGTTAACACCTATGCAATATTAATAATTCAGAAGTAAATTATGGATTGACATATTATACCCCGATATCATTCACAGGGACATCTAACTCATTATCAAAACAGTCTGAGGGAATCAATGGAAGGCACCTTTGGAATTCCATAGGGATAAATATCCCATTATTCCTCACATCAATGCACGAGGCAGTCTTACAAAACTGTCATTTTTTGCAGCATTACTCATTGATGTCACCTTCACTATTTCCCAGCACAAAAACATCAGGAAAAACAAAACAATTCCAGTCTGAGACAGATGGAAATGAAGACTGATTGGCTCTTTGAAAGCCAGATTTTGGAGGATGCTTGAGTAAGAAGATTCACATCTGAGACTTACTCCCTGTGTGAATCTCCAAACCCGTTAGACAGGCGAATGCATCATGAAAATTGAGGCAAATTAAAGTTTAAGAGCTCAAAATCACATGCAAGGTTAAACCCTGGTCTAAAAACACAAGCCTAAAACAACACGAATGAATTCTGGATTGTCACTAATAGCTAAAAAGCTGTTATATATCACCTGTAAGAACTCATAAAGTTGACTGACTGTATAACTGTATAATAATAAATGTAAAGGACTATATATAGGCCTATATTCTGAACAGAACCACCACACGTTTATATAAAGGATGATGTACATACGTGATGATGTTTATAGGATGATCAATTATCTATATATAATTGGGGACCACAGAACCAGTCATAAGGGTCAATTGATTTATACATAATCTGAAAGCTGAACAAATAAGCTTTCCATTGATTATGGTTTGTTAGGATAGAACAATATTTGGCCGAGATGCAACTATTTGAAAATCTGGAATCTGAGAGAGCAAAAAAAATCAAAATATTGAGAAAATCACCCTTAAAATTGTCCAAATGAAGTTCATAGCAATGCATATCCACTCACAAAAATAAATTTTTGATATATTTACGGTAGGAAATTTACTAAATATCTTCATGAAACATGATCTTTACTTAATATCCTAATGATTTTTGGTTATTTGGTTATAAAAGCTTATTTTTGGTTATAAAAGCTTATTTTTGGTTATAAAAGCTTATTTATTTGAAAATCTGGAATCTGAGAGAGCAAAAAAATCTAAATATTGATAAAAATCACCGTTAAAATTGTCCAAATGAAGTTCATAGCAATGCATATCCACTCAGAAAAATACATTTTTGATATATTTACGGTAGGAAATTTGCTAAATATCTTCATGAAACATGACCTTTACTTAATATCCTAATGATTTTTGGTTATTTGGTTATAAAAGCTTATTTTTGGTTATAAAAGCTTATTTATTTTGAAAATCTGGAATCTGAGAGTGCAAAAAAAATCAAAATATTGAGAAAATCACCTTTAAAATTGTCCAAATGAAGTTCATAGCAATGCATATCCACTCACAAAAATACATTTTTTATATATTTACGGTAGGAAATTTACAATATATCTTCATGAAACATGATCTTTGCTTAATATCCTAATGATTTTTGGCATAAAAGAAAGATTATGACTGGTTTAGTGGTCCAGGGTCTCACACACACACACACACACACACACATATATATATATATATATAGGGTGAAATCAGGGTGATTGGGACAGTTTTTGCCATTGAGATGAATTGGAAAAAAGTGTCCCAATCAACCTGAATTCACCCTATATATATATATATATTCACCCTATATATTGGTGTCTTTATTGGATAAGCTAATGCACAAGAATTACAATTTTAACATCTAAAATACTGAAGGATGCTCAAAATGTCTCAATAGTATTATTATTCGACACAGAACTACCTGTTTCATTAGCAACCCATATAAAAAAGTACTGTGGTGACACCATCTTACTTTAATATATATACCATGGTGATACTATAAGCCTTCCATATTCATTTACTACAGTATTTACATGGTTCTCCGATGCGTTTCCTAGAAAATCACACTGTAAAGAGTGGATTTGTCACATTTTAGTGCAATTTTCTAGCTCATCTCACACTTAAAATTGCTTTCACTGGAGTATTCTAGTGTATTCTGCCTTTATATTTCTGACAGGGATCAAAAGTTACCTCAAAATCACACACAATACAAGTAAAATACTGTAAATAAACACGAACTTACTTTGACTTTCGAATTTCCTGATGATCGTGTCGAGGAAAGTGTTTTGCGGCGCGACGTGCCCTCGTCGTACCGGCATCCTCGCGCGTTCAGTCCAGCGGAGTGTCTCGAGCTCAAGCTGACCTTCCAGCCACGCTCTGCGCGCCCTGGGTACGCGCGGCTCCACACAGCGATGCGCGAGCGTCCCCCGCTCTGGAGAACTTCATCAGCAGCAGCAACGCTCACGAGCGAGATACTTATCCAAACAGCAGTTTCCGGTTTCCAAAAGCGAGTAGGAGATTGTTTACGCCGCGTAATCCCTTAAAAATGATCCCAAAGTGACGCCAGGCTAATTTACTTCGTGACATGTGGGACGCTGAACTCTGTCTGACTGAAACGCGCTCGAGAGGTACCCTAATTTTACCATAGTCACGTCCTCGGGTGTCCCTTTGTCCAATTAAAGCGCTCTTCTCAGTTTTCATTCGTCGGAGGGGGGGAAAAAATGTACTTGGAAGAAAAGAGATGCGATTATTTTGACGCGCGCTCCTCCCGTTTCGATGGTGACCAACAACAACGAGCTCGTCTATTTAATTACAAATACAGCTAAACTTAAATAATTACTGATTTATAGTAATATAATCTATTTATAGTATGCAATTAGCGTAAATAAAAAATAAAAAAACGTAAAACTTTAGATAAATAACGAATGCGTAAATAATGAACATGCATTTAGATCATTCCGTTGTCTGCTTTCGCAGGTGTCGAACCCTTGATGTCGTCATGCCCTGGGCTTTTGTGGAAAAGAACAGAAATCACGGGCTGCAAATGAAAGGTAAACTGGGATACTTCACGCGCATCACGAACGATCGCCGAAAGCTCCATGCGCGATCTTCTTCTAACTCGCCTGACAGTTGTCACGCGTGAGCTTTTGCGCTTTGTTTTCCACCTTCGGCGGTGTCGCGCGCTGTCAGACTGTACATGATACGTCATCGTCGGTGCACGCGTCGCAGACGTGGGGTTTCCCTGCGCCGTCACGCGCGTGCAGACAAAAGACACTCCTCGTGGACATAACAGCAGTACTATTAACATAAGCCGAGGTTTTTAGGGCAATAACAATGATTTTGCAACTTCTTGCCAATTAGCTTAAGAAGCAAAATTGCTTTGAGTTTGACATTTTCAGCAAAATGCTTGTGAAATCAGGGCTTCACAAGGGGGGCGCGGCGCTTTTGTCCATATTTAGCCAGACTGTCTTTGAAGCATCCCATCCTCCTCCTCCCTATCCATCTCTTTCATTCAATATCCGCAAATGATCATATGTGACAGGGGAAAATGAAATGCATTTGTGCATCTCTGTCTTCAATACACTAGTAAATAAGCCCCAAAAAGGTTAGTTTAATTGCTGCTTTAAAGTCAGTAAAAATAACCTGCTTTCATTGCATTTTCTCAATCATTTTGAAATGCATAATTTAAACTCAAAATCAAAGTTATGAAAAGATTTGTCAGTGGTTAAGACCATGCATTTAATAGATGAAATTAAGCACATTTAGAAATAAATATATTTGATGCAAGAAATAATACATAAAATAATGTTTTATAAATCAAACCACAGATCTCAGTGTATTTAAAGGGAACAAAAATCTACTTTAGACTTTAGTTAAATCATCTGTTCTATATATATATTTTTGCCATTGAGATGAATTGGAAAAACGTGTCCAAATCAACCTGAATTCACCCTATATATATATATATACATATATATAAGAATTACAATTTTAACATCTAAAATACTGAAGGATGCTCAAAATGTCTCAATAGTATGTATATGATACACCTGTTTCATTAGCAACCCATATAAAAAAGTACTGTAGTGACACCATCTTACTTTAATATATAACATGGTGATACTATAAGCCTTCCATACTACAGTATTTACATGGTTCTCCGATGTGTTTGCTCGAAAATCACACTGTAAAGAGTGGATTTGTCACATTTTTAGTGCAATTTTCTAGCTCATCTCACACTTAAAATTGCTTTCACTGGAGTATTCTGCCTTTATATCGTTATAATGATCATATGTGACAGGTGTAAATGGAATGTATTTGTGCTGTAGTGCATCTTTATCTCTAATAAACTGATCCACACTGGTAAATAAGCCCAAAAAGGTTAGTTTAATTGCTGCATTAAAGTCAGTAAAAATCACAAAAATAACCATTTTGAAATGCATAATTTAAAACAGTTTAAACTCAAGATCAAAGTTGTGAGAAGATTTTTCAGTGGTTAAGACCATACATTTAAAAGATGAAATTAAGCACATTTAGAAATAAATATATTTGATGCAAGAAATAATACATAAAATAATGTTTTATAAATCAAACCACAGATCTCAGTGCATTTAAGGGAAAAACTAAAATCTACTTTACACTTTAGTTAAATCCTCTGTTCTTCTTAACATAGTTGCTTTTTATAATACAATGATTTGCTACTAACATTTATCAAAGAAATCAGTTGTCATGACAAGTGAAAGAAGACCGTCTTTGACAATAATTCATTTCTTTATAATCAACAGAGCTATAGATTCATTAAAATACAAAATATTAGAGACTGAAAAAGTAATAAATCCTAACATAATTTAAAGGCTGTACAGAATGTAGATCTCGTAGAGCTTTAGGAAATATTAAATAGAAAAGATTCAGTCATATAATGACAAGCTACATAAAGAACACCGGATGAATATGAAGACGTACAGTAGCATCTCTCTCCATTCAGCGTCTCGACAGGTCTCCTCCACCTGCGGAAAGGGGAAAAGTGGAAAATATTAACCTGCGTTCTTCATTCATACCTTTCTGAAAGTTTACTATAACAAGCTACACAACAAAAATATGACTTTAGTCGGCTGAATCAGATTCATATTAAATGGGATCATTTATTATAGCTTGTCAAATTTGCCCTTTTGGGTGTGAGCAAAAACACAGCCTGTTTGTGTGTGTCCCTTTAAATGCAAATGAGCTCCGCTTTCCAGAAGAAGGCGGAGCTTTAACAGCTCAACAACAACAACGCTGGAGAATCTCACGCAGCCAAAATGACGACGGTGTTCAGCCTTACATTGTTCAAACCGGAGTCGACACTGATGGAGAGACTCAGGAAGAAGTTACAACTTTTAGAATGAAACTGGACGTTTCTGAATGGTTAGTGGATAAATGTATGTAGTTGCTGTGGAGTTGATTCAACTCATCCACTAGCATGTGCCGTCATGTTCATCTTTTGTGTTGAATTGACCCTCGTTTGTGAAGCAGTCCGGCGTAAAATGACGGCATGACAACAACACTCTACTACAACAACTCTTCCTCTTCTCTAAAGCAGCCCAACATGGCCACGCCCCCTTTGTTGCATGTTCTCGGGGGCAGGGTTTATGTAAATTTTAGGGTTTGTGATGTCACAACCCGGGAAGAAGCTTGTTGTAGTCTCTACCAGCCGTTTGTTGTAGTTCTTAAACAGATTATTCTTTTCTCTCTTTGCATTGAACGTTGAGTGTCGTAACTCTGCAGATGTTGTTTATGATCAAACAGCAACATTACACACTAACTAAAGTTAAAAAGTGAAATCATAATCAAGAACTCCTTTAATATTTAGTTCCCAACACGCTGCAAAAAGTGCTGTTCTTCCTCAGCATTTCTGTCTTGTTTTCCAGTAAATATCTAAACATTCTTAAATTAAGATGCATTTATTTAATACTAGATATTTAAGTAAATATTAAAATTAAGAGAGATGGCAATGGGATCAGAAAAATAAACTTGTTTCTTCCCTTTGAATTAAGTTTGTTTTCTGAGCCTAATGGCAGACTTCTTGTTTTAAGCACAAACTCACTTGATTTTTATAAATTTTTCAGAAAACAACACTTGATGTCATTTTGCATCTCAAGTAAATGGATTTTGATTTAAGAATGTTTATATATTTGTGCTGGAAAACAAGACAAAAATACTGTGGAAGAACATTGCTTCATCATATATTTAATCAATAACAAAAGTATTATGTTGCCTTCAATAAATTGTAATTATGATGTGCATTTGAAAGTGTTTTTGTTTGGAATGAAAATGGACATGGCAATTTTATATTTCTCTTTTTCACTTCTCAACAAAAACAGGAAGCTTTTAGTGCTGGTGCAACACAGTAAAGAGCAAAGGAAGCACATTATGGGTCTCATTCATGAAACACGAGCAGAACGAATTTTTGTGTAAATCGTGTGTAAAGTGGTTCTGGCGTAAATTTTCGGATTCATTAAAATGTTCGTATTTTCCAAATGTTAGTTGGTACGAAAGAAATCTACACCTGCTCCCAGCCACGCGTAAATAGTGCGTTTAACATCCGAACGTTTTGCTCATTAATAAGGCTGCATTTTAATTCACCTTAATAAGGTACATATACACAGCATTTTGAAAAAATATTATATATATTAATTACATAAGTTTTTTCTTTTTACATTTGTTGTGAGAGCCAATAATAAGCTGCGTTCTCATCACCTCGTATTTACCGCTATCTTGAAATGACAACACGTGACGTTATATTCGGAGCTGTTCACGTCCTTTTGGTCCTTGGACTGGGAATTATGCGTTTCCATGGCACCACTATCAACGCCTAATAAATCAATCTACAGCGGTCAGGTGGTAGAATCTCGTAACTACAGGAATTACGAGGCCGCGTGAACGCACCTATAGCATCTGCAAACGGAGCACTTTAATCAAATAATTAGTTGATTTCAATAGGGCTGGGCAAACTAATGGCCCCTTAATTGTTATGAAAATTGTTTCCTATAAAATGGCCAAAATCCTTCGTTTGGTGTCATAATATGATACCCATATATAGTTGTCAGTCGGATTTAATGGGCGGGATTTATGGTAATTGAGAATGAGCGTGCACGCGCGTCCCATTTACGACGGATTGGAATTCATTAACACACACACACATTTCACTATCACTTCTGACGTTTACGAAGTATTTGTGAATCAGGAGAAGAGTTTTCGGGAAGGTCTCTTTACGCGCAAATCACTCACATATTTACTCGTATATTTACGAATGTTTCATGAATGAGACCCTATGTGCGTAATTGATGCTTTGTGTGTATTTGATCATTCTTGTGGTGAATTATGGGACATGTTGTGGTCGTGTAAACTGGCTAAATTAGTGTTCTAGGAAGCTTTATATCCGTTTTTCATCAACTGTACACAAGTGCATTCAAACTCAATTGAACAATATTAACAATGACAATTTAATTATGATCGAAGTTTGTTTCCTCCACGATTCTTTAATCGGCAGAAAAGCCACATATGAGCTCGTCTCTGACGTGACTTGAAAGCTGCACAAGTCAGGCAGACAATACCCACAATTTGTTACTCAAACATGATTTCATTTCAAGCCATTTTTAGAACAAAATTTTGCAGCATTGTTTATAAAGCTCACGAGCGTATCGGTAAATATCAGTCTGCATTCAATGGCTCCATACGATAAAAATGCGACCCCTCTAAGTGAAGACCCACAGATTCAATTAGCTAATGAGATCAATCGCATTGATGAATGTCTAAACACTGACGAGAACAAGCCTAATGAAATCAGGCATGCTGGAAACGCAACGAGTTACAGTCTGCTCGTTATAGCATGAGAACATGATGCTTCGCTTATGATAATGCTGGAAATACGACATGCCCTTTAGAGCGGACCATTAAAAAACTATGAATGATTTATGTATGTAAATGTGACGGAAGTTAATGATAATTGTCTGTTGATGTGAACTATTAGCTTTAACTGGTTAGTTCACCACTTTAGTGTTTTTGTTGGGTTAAAAACAACCCAAGTTGGGTTGAAAATGGACAAACCCAGCGATTGGGTTGTTTTGACCCAGCGGTTGGGTTAAATGTTTGCTCAACGTGCTGGGCAGTTTTATTTAGCCCAACTATTGTTTAAAAATTACTATATGGCTGGCTTTAACCCAACAGCTGGATTAAAACAACCCAATTGCTGGGTTTGTCCATTTTCAAATTTTTTTGTGTGTAAACTTAATAACTGCCTTACTAACTATTAATAAGCATTAATTATGAGTTTACTGAGGCAAAAGTGGCAATAAATAGTTAATTGTGAGATAAACTAACCTAGTATTGTTGGGTTGAAAATGGGCAAACCCAGCAATTGGGTTGTTTTAACCCAGTGTTTGGGTTAAATGTTTGCCCAACGTTCTGGGTAGTTTTACAACCCGAATTCCGGAAATGTTGGGACATTTTTTAAATTTGAATAAAATGAAAACTAAAAGACTTTCAAATCACATGAGCCAATATTTTATTCACAATAAAACACAGATAACATAACAAATGTTTAAACTGAGAAATTTGACACTTTTATCCACTAAATGAGCTCATTTCAAATTTGATGCCTGCTACAGGTCTCAAAAAAGTTGGCACGGGGGCAACAAATGGCTGAAAAAGCAAGACATTTTGAAAAGATTCAGCTGGGAGAACATCTAGCAACTAATTAAGTTAACTGATATCAGGTCTGTCACATAATTAGCTATAAAAGGGATGTCTTAGAGAGGCAGAGTCTCTCAGAAGTAAAGATTGGAATACTTTAAAAACAATATTCCTCAACGTCAAATTGCAAAGGCTTTGCAAATCTTTGGGCCCTCAGATGACACTGCATCACTCATCGGGATGATTGTGTCAATTACATTACTAAATAGGCCCAGGAACACTGTCTGTAAACACAATCCGCCGCGCCATCTGCAGATGCCAACTAAGGCTCTATCATGCAAAAAGGAAGCCATATGTGAACATGGTTCAGAAGCTCCGTCGTGTCCTGTGGGCCAAGGCTCATTTAAAATGGACTGTTTCAAAGTGGAAAAGTATGGTCAGACGAGTCCAAATTTGACATTCTTGTTGGAAATCACAGACGCCGTGTCCTCCGGGCTAAAGAGGAGGGAGACCTTCCAGCGTGTTATCAGCGTTCAGTTCAAAAGCCAGCATCTCTGATGGTATGTGGGTGCATAAGTGCATACGGTATGGGCAGCTTGCATGTTTTGGAAGGCACTATGAATGCTGAAAGGTATATAAAGGTTTTAGAGCAACATATGCTCTCCTCCAGACGACGACTATTTCAGGGAAGGCCTTGTGTGTTTCAGCAGGACAATGCAAAACCACATACTGCAGCTATTACAACAGCATGGCTTCATCGTAAAAGAGTCCGGGTGCTGAATTGGCCTGCCTGCAGTGCAGATATTTCACCTTTAGAGAACATTTGGTGCATCATTAAACGGAAAATACGTCAAAGACGACCACGAACACTTTAGCAGCTGGAAACCTATATCAGGCAAGAATGGGACCAAATTCCAACACCAAAACTCCAGAAACTCATAACCTCGATGCCCAGACGCCTTCACACTCTTTTGAGAAGAAGAGGAGATGCTACACCATGGTAAACATGCCCCCATCCCAACTATTTTGAGACCTGTAGCAGGAATCAAATTTGAAATGAGCTCATTTTGTGCATTACATTTTGTAAATTTCTCAGTTTAAACATTTGTTATGTTATCTATGTTGTATTGTGAATAAAATATTGGCTCATGTGATTTGAAAGTCTTTTAGTTTTTTTTTTTATTAAAATTTCTGGAACATTTCCGGAATTCGGGTTGTATTTAACCCAACTATTGTTTAAAAATTACTATATGGCTGGCTTAATTAATGGCAATATGTATTTATTATGTTTGTTTTCTTATTGTAACAGTTTAATAAAATTGCATGACACAAGTTTTATGGATTGTTTATAGTGCTTTAAGGGTGTTTTTGACAGTATAAATCGCCATCATTCACTTTCCCTGTATGGAAAACAGAAGCTTGGACATTCTGCCAAATAGTTTTTTCTCTGTTTTTATGTTCTCTTGGCACATTTGTCCTCTCTAACTGCTGTGCTAACAGAACGTCAATCTTCCCAAACCAACCGGAGAGGATATTCACCCCCTGATGTCTGAGTCCTCTGGCGTTACCCACCCTGGCAGCTGGTACACTCGCAGCTGTGAATGACGGGCAGAACGACAGGCTCGACGTCTCCGCTGGCACACTGCAAGCTGAGGAAGATCACGGGGTTCTGCGGGTCCAGCCTGTAACTGCAACAGTCGCAGAAGGCCTGCAGGTACGGCTCCTGAGAGACAGAGAGAGAGACGTTATTAGAGGCCAGAACAGACGAGCGAAACACACGGATAACAATCCAAATTGTCTTCACGCTACATTTGCTCAAATGCCAATGGCCTGCTCTCTTTGATGGTGCAGAATCCTGGGATCATTTAGAGCGTTTCGTCTCTGAAATGCTCCAGAGAGAGAGAAAGAGAGCCGAACACGAGACGCAAAAAGAAGAGGGCAGATGTGAAGGAGAAAAAAAAAAAGAGGTGCGAGTTTTGCCGTTAAAGCTGGAGTGTGCAGACTGGTTTCCATGGCAACCGGACAGAAGTTTCCATTTCAAACACATTTTAAAATAGTTGCAGCAACTGATGAAACATTTAAATCAAGAACAAAGAACACGAGCCTGATAAATTTGGAGCTTTTGTATCGTGATCTGCTGTGTGAAGATCAATATAATGTATCCATTACTAGCATTTATCTTAGTTCTTCAATGGTTTAATGAATGATATCAATATATGTATATATATACACACTGTATGTATGTGTTTATATTTATATATATGATTATATATGATTATGCTTTAATAACCTGTGAAGGTTAATGCAGCACTTCTCAGATCACAGTGAACGTACAGAGAGAAACGAACGACACGCACCTCCAGAATGACATCGGTCCTGGATAAACAGCGCCCTCTGCAGAAGCTGACCTCCACGTTGTCCAGGCGACAGTCGCCCTTGGTGATGTTCCTGACCTCAGTGTAACGACGGCACTCGGCAACAGGATCCTCTGGAGACGAGAACGTGATGTTCACGGGAGAAAATGGGACAGGAGGAGAGAGAGACAGCCGAGGATTAATAGAAGCACATACAGAAGAAGAAATTAATCAAATCTTGTGTGTTGATTTAATGAAGGGTTTGAGAAAAACTCAAAACAACTGAGAGAAGATTGATGCTTTAAAGTTGAGAAGAAAATCCAAGGAAGAGTTACAAACACGTTGCCATGAAAAATTCCATTTATGTACAAATTAGTGCTGTCCAAGCGATTCATTGCATCTAACATACAAGTTTGTAAATATATATGTGTGTGTGTGTGAACATACGTATATATATATATATATATATGCACACACATATTTACAAACTTTTATGTTAGATACGATTAATCGCAATTAATCAATTTGACAGCACTAGTACAAATACATTTTAAAATCAACACATTTTCTTTCTAAGAACAGTCTTCTTATTGTGCACAATTCATCAGTGCATGTTTTTATAAAGAACAAATGTTTGGTTTTGGTTTCATTAAAATGTAATTACTCAGAAACCAATCATAAAATCAAATCTTTTACATTTTCCCTCGCTAAATATCCGGTTTCCCTCAGAAATATGAAGTAAAATGGGTCGAATAGTATTTCATGTTGACTTTAATGTACTGAAATTTCATACATAATCTCATTAAAATCAAACATTAAAATGTATTAGCATTACCATGAGACCTAAAATATGCAAAAATGATTAATATAGTGTGAAATTTAGTAAATGCATGCACAATAATTATGCATTATTCTTTGGAAACATTAAAATACTGTTCATTGTTTATGTCAGCTCTGGTTTTGGTTTTAATAATGTATTAGTAAATGTTGAAATTAATAAATGCTTTCGAAGTATTTTTCACTGTATGTAAACCAATGAAAGCTTATTGATAAAGTGTTACCCGTTTGTTATTATTATTGTTAAGTAACAGTTTCCTGCATATATGTTTATGTTTGCCATTCTGACTAGCTATGCATATGTAGTTTATTATGTGCTTATTATGAGCGTTGTTTTTTGCAGCTATCTTGCTGATTTAGAAGATTCGCTCTTGCATTTAAATGCAGTTCTTCCTCCTGAAACTTTGAGAGTTTTCACAAATCAGCATTTTTATATCGCACAATTGATCCGAACGGATCCTTTCAACTGAGAAGAATCTACAGTGTCCTGCAAACTCTGGAATGTAGTTCCACCTCTGCCTCGGATGTAGTTTGACTCAAACTCGGAGTGCCAGAGCAAAAGCTCCAGTATGCTTAATGATGTGTACTACATCAATAGTCTGTGGCACATGGGGCTGCGAGAACTGCTGACAAATATCACCAACTCCTGGCTCACTCTTCCCTATTAGTGGTGAGTTTCGTGACTCTTACCTGGATACTCTCTCCGGCACACAGGGCAGCAGTCCTCCGCTTCCAGCACCTTCACTTCACCCTGGAAAACAGAGAGAGAAATGATGTAGAGGATATCGGTGGTGCCAGGTGGCTCAGAATAGCTCGGCGTACGTGACTCATCTCCTGCGAGATGGACGGATGCTGACAGTACCGCTGTGACAGACTCCATACGACTCCCGCCGGGCCAAAGGTGCTCGGAGCCATTTACAGCCAAAGACGGAGTAAAACAGAGAAGCCAGAGGTAATATAATGAATATTTTATTTTGTTTGACTTGTTATTCAAATATATTCACTCCTGGGCAAATAAAATGGGCCAAGCCAAAATATTTAGTGATCTTTTAATGGTCTTAACCATTTTAATCCCAAATCTCTGGTCAGGAAATAGGGTTCAAATCTGGACTCAAACATGGGCCTGATGTACTTGTTCTCAAGCCACTCCTTGGTCGTCTTTATTTGTGGGAATCAAGCCATTCTGCAATATTCTCCTGGACTCGGAAGCATTACATGACTTTTCACAGTGAAGCAGCTCACCAGTACCAGCAGCTGAAAAGTCTCCCCACACAACAACAGCCTTTCCTCCATTCTTCAGATGCATTTGTTATTATATTTCTCTGCAGATCTCTGGAGCATCAACATGCAACCTTTGTTTTGTTGTGATTCATCACTCCACACAAAACTTCCCATATTCTGCCAAAAACTTCATTCCGTCTTTGATGTTTTTCTGAGACATCAATGGCTTTTTAAGTAGTGCATTTTGCTTAGATTTTAGCTCCTGACCAATAATTTGTGGTTAAGACAATTAAAAGCTTTTTGTTTGTTTAGTTTGGCATTGGTAATGGAAATGACAATGTGGATATGTTTGGACTTGGCAGAATAGATCAGCTATGCTGCTGCTGTTATTGCTGCTGCTACTTTTGTTGCTGCTTCTGCTTTTGTTATTGTTGATGCTGCTATTATTGCTGGTGCTGCTGCTGTTGCTGATTTTAGTTATTGTTGCTGCTGCTGTTATTGCTGCTGCTGCTGTTTTTTTGCTGCTTCTGTTGCTGCTGTTGGTTATTGCTGCAGCTTTTGTTGCTGCTACTGCTGCTGTTATTGCTTCTGCTGTTGGTTATTGCTGCTGCTGTTTCTGCTGTTATTGTTGCTGCTGTTGGTTATTGCTGCTGCTGTTTCTGATGTTATTGTTGCTGCTGTTGGTTATTGCTGCTGCTGTTTCTGCTGTTATTGCTGCTGCTGTTTCTGCTGTTATTGCTGCTGCTGTTGGTTATTGCTGCTGCTGCTGTTGTTTTTTTGCTGCTTCTGCTGCTGCTATTGGTTATTGCTGCGGCTGCTGCTTTTGTTGCTGCTGCTGCTGCTGGTAGTTATTGCTGCTGCTGTTGCTTTTGTTGCTGTTTTTGCTGCTTCTGCTGCTGCTGTTGGTTATTGCTGCTGCTGCTGCTGTTGCTTTTGTTGCTGCTGCTGCCGCTGTTAGTTATTGCTGCTGCTGCGTTTTTTGCTGCTGCTGCCGCTGTTAGTTATTGCTGCTGCTGCATTTTTTGCTGCTGCTGCTGCTGTTGGTTATTGCTGCTGCTTTTGTTGCTGCTGCTGCTGCTTTTGTTGCTGCTGCTGAAGCTGTTATTGCTGCTGCTGTTGATTATTGCTACTGCTGTTTCTGCTGTTATTGCTGCTGCTGTTGGTTATTGCTGCTGCTGCGTTTTTTGCTGCTGCTGCTGCTGCTTTTGTTGCTGCTGCTGCAGCTGTTATTGCTGCTGCTGCTTTTGTTGCTGCTGCTGCAGCTGTTATTGCTGCTGCTGTTGATTATTGCTACTGCTGTTTCTGCTGTTATTGTTGCTGCTATTGGTTATTGCTGCTGCTGCTTTTTTTTGCTGCTGCTGCTGCTGTTGGTTATTGCTGCTGCTTTTGTTGCTGGTTTTTGCTTTTGTTGCTTTTGTTGCTGCTGCTGTTTCTGCTGTTATTGTTGCTGCTGTTGGTTATTGCTGCTGCTGTTTCTGCTGTTATTGCTGCTGCTGTTGGTTATTGCTGCTGCTGTTTCTGCTGTTATTGCTGCTGCTGTTGTTTTTTTGCTGCTTCTGCTGCTGCTATTGGTTATTACTGCGGCTGCTGCTTTTGTTGCTGCTGCTGCTGGTAGTTATTGCTGCTGCTGTTGCTTTTGTTGTTGCTGCTGTTAGTTATTGCTGCTGCTGTTGGTTATTGCTGCTGCTTTTGTTGCTGCTGCTGCAGCTGTTATTGCTGCTGCTGTTGGTTATTGCTGCTGTTGTTTCTGCTGTTATTGTTGCTGCTATTGGTTATTGCTGCTACTGCTGTTGCTTTTTTTGCTGCTGCTTTTGTTGCTGCTACTGCTGCTGTTATTGCTTCTGCTGTTATTGTTATTGCTGCTGCTGTTGGTTATTGCTGCTGCTGTTTCTGCTGTTATTGCTGCTGCTGTTGGTTATTGCTGCTGCTGTTTCTGCTGTTATTGCTGCTGATTCTGCTGTTATTGCTGCTGCTGGTGATATTGCTGCTGTTGATTATTGCTAATGCAGAGCAATTGCAGGACTTGCTACTGCCAATACATACACAACACGTTTAAGTAAAGACATGCTGCTGCTGTACAATATAGCATACTTGAATTACCAGTAACAGATCTATACAGGTGGAGCTGGGGAAGGTGGAGGGTTTCTCAAAGTGAGCTACTGATACAGCAGAACCAATGCTGTGATTATATCAATAAATGCTTTAAAAAGCATTGTTAGCTCATGTAACAATGTTAACAAATAAAACCTTATTGTTAAGTGTTACCTATTTGTTATTATCAGCCACAGCACCAAGTGACACACGGGATAACGTTTTATTTAATATTATTTAATTATAATTTTTTCCTGCATTTTAAAAGTTGATAATCCTATTTATGTTGCCATTCTAACTATGCATGATTAGCAGTTTTTTATTATTTGCATTCAGCATTGTTTTTGTTTTGTTTTTTGCAGCTCCTAAAACTTTGCTGTGCACTGTAAGAGTTTTCACAGTTTGAACATGTCAGCGATTTTAAATCGCAGAAATTACTGACTGTTTGAGTCTCTGAAAACCGTTTTTATATTTTTGCGATTCAGTTTAGTGCAGCCAAAGGCACAGAAATGAAACACTGTGAAAGTGAGTTCAGTCTGTGCTTATTTCTCTCCATGATTATTATTGTAGCTTGGAGTTAACAGGAACAATCCTACAGTGAGGAGTGACATTTACTCGTGCCGGCAGCAAAAATGCAAATTGGGTAATTTGATTTGGACCGAAAAAAGAAGAACAAATGTTGTACAAAATGAAGGCAGTATTTTTAGTTTTTCTTTGAACAGATCTCTGCAGGAGCCCAAAGGAGATGTCGGGTCCCTCTGAGACGGTGCACAGAGCGTCCTAAAGAGCTGCTGATGCTCTGAGACGTCCAGGCCATCACTCCAGAGCCATCTGGGACACAATCTCTGACCGGAGCTGTTGCCTGGACAACGGGTCAGTCTATTTCCAGCATCTGCTGCGCTAACGGCGGCCTGTTCTCTTACTGGGCTCATTTCTGATGCAAGGCTATTCACTGCTTTTTTGGCTGACACATGTGAAACCAAACAGTGAGAATGCAAGAGCAGATTTCTAACTGAGAAACCAGGAATATATGAAATGTTGAAATATCAGATAATTAGGAAGGAAAGCAAATATGAAAAGACAAATGGCACATTTCTTACCTCAGAGCAATGCAGTGGAGGACAGCTTGATTGACAGTGTTTCTGGCCATTGATACAGCGACATGACTGACAGCCGTCCACCCACTCGGACCCCGGCTGTAACACACAATCAGAATTAATTTATATTTACATTAACGTTGTTCGACAGACACTTTCCAACCAAAACAAGGTCTTGATATATATATACACTACCTGTCAAAAGTTTGGAAACATTGCAATTTTTTTATGTTTTTGAAAGAATTATTTTCTGCTCATTTATGCAAGGCTGCATTTATTTGATCAAAAATACAGTAAAAAATTTGAAATATTATTGCAATTTAAAATATCTGTTTTCTATGTGAATATATAGTAAAGTGTAATTTATTCCTGTGAATTTTCAGCATCATTACTCCAGTCTTCAGTGTCACATGATCCTTCAGAAATCAGGATCATGTGACACTGAAGACTGGAGTAATGATGCTGAAAATTCAGCTTTGATCACTGGATATAAATTACATTTTAACATATATTAACACAGAAAACAGCTATTTTAAATTGTAATAATATTTCACATTTTTTACTGTATTTTTGATCAAATAAATGCAGTGTTGTGAGCAGAAGAGACTTCAAATAACACATTTAAGTATTTAATTATCATCACAATTTATTATAAAAAAATGTATTGTTTGTTTTTATTTTGATAATTTTTGATATTTTCATTCATTTTCATACATTTTCCTTTAGAATAACGTCACTAATGAATCATGGACCAGGAGCATGATTCCTAAGAAAGACTCATCTTGAAATGAGAGTAAATATTGATCTGCTGTTCATATGTTATTGTGTATGTATATCATCCATCTGTTTTGTGGTGAATGCGTTTTACCAGCCACAGGAAGTTACATCATCCGTCTCATTCACAAAACGCTCTTCATACAGAAACTCTTAAATGGGCTCCACTGTAGTTCAATTAGAAAACCTCGTAAGGCCTTTCATCACTTTATTCATTATTGATGTAGCAATTACCTTTTTTCTATAGATGCCCTGAGCACTAATCCATCACACTCATTAATGATGTTCCTTATTAGGATAAATAAACAAAGTATCCAGCACAGCAATTACATGATAAAGGGCAGTGATTGTGTACCTCTCGAAGCGTCCCGTCTTCCTCTTCACATTGACAGAGCGCTGGAATCACACACCGGCCCTCCAGGCTCCGATATCGGCCCTCCTCACACACGCAGCCCTCCGTGGCCCCGGGGCCCGTGCAGTTGAGCGGTTCAGGCCTGTAGAGGTCCACACACCCCCTCTCACACAATCGCTCGGATCCGGACACACTCCAGAACCAACGCTCATCCTCCGGACACTCTGTGTGAACAAATTTAACATATATGGTGCAATCACACTTCAAAGAATACACGATATTGCCGTATTTAACTTAATGTGAACAAAAACGCTAAACCAGAATGTGTTTTCTGTCCCCACAAACCCTCTGCACTGGATTCACACTGTGTTTCTCACCACATTCGGGGCCCCTGCAGACTCGTGACGTGTGTGACGGCCCCTCACACTCCTGTCCTCCGTACTGACGCTGGCGCCGTATCGTCCGACTGGAGAACTGCTGTCCAGAGCCGCAGGACGCGGAACAAGAGCTCCACGCTGACCAGCTGCTCCATTCACAGTCCACTGACACGCAAATAAACACTTCAGACTCTGTTCCTTTCACTTCGTTTCATACCCAGAGGAACATTTATGCTCAGAGGTTGTAGGAATGTTTGTTTCTCCTCTGAAGATTTAGTCAATAGTTGTTGTACAGTAAGAATTTAAAGCTATAATAAAAATACTGTGTGGGGCCTCTTTTTGTATCAATTGTGAGAGTATGAGGTCATACACATGACTCACCGTCACATGACTCGTTAGTGCAGGTAAAGAGCCCACCGTCACAGACACTGTAATCAAACACGAGACAAAAATTAGAGGTAAAATTACACAATTTACTTACGCTTTCCATGCTTGATGTTAGTGCAATAACAGTAAACTTTCCAAAGCAGAAAAAACCTGTCAAGAACGTATATTTCACCCCAAAATCAATTATTTATTTGAGATTTAGCATAATTTAAACACAAACTATGGAAGCTTGTTTCCGCCACTGAATAAAAAATAAAAAAGGTCATTGCGACTTTTTATCTCACTATTTTTTTTCAACACTTTTTTTTGCAATTGCAAGTTTACATCTTGCAATTTTGACTTTTTTCTCAGAATTGAGTTTATATCTTGCAATTCTGACTTTTTCTTGCAATTTTGACTTTAGAAAAAGTTAGAATTGTGAGATATAAACTCACAATTGCGAGAAAAAATAATTTTGAGATATAAACTCATAATTGCCAGAAAAAAGTCAGAATTGCCAGAAAAAAGTCAGAATTTTGAGATATAAACTCATAATTGCCAGAAAAAAGTCAGAATTGCATAAAAAAAAAGTCAGAATTGTGAAAAAAATAAGAATTTTGAAATATAAACTCATAATTGTGAGAAAAAAAGAAATGTACGGAAGAGGATTAGGGCCAAGCAATAATAAAAAAATAAAACCACCTCGAGATTAAAGTCGTTAAATTGCGAGAAAAAACTCGTTACATTTCGAGAAAAAAGTCGAGATAAAATGTTGAGAATAAAGTCATTAAATTACGAGAAAAAA
>RJVU01071319.1:3826197-3836978 GCA_003731715.1 Anabarilius grahami
TTATTTAAAGAGTTTATTCTCGTAATTTAATGACTTTATTCTCGTAATTTAACGAGTTTATTCTCAACATTTTATCTCGACTTTTTTCTCGTAATTTAATGACTTTATTCTCAACATTTTATCTCGACTTTTTTCTCGAAATTTAACGGCATTTTTCTCATTATTTAACGAGTTTATTCTCAACATTTTATCTCGACTTTTTTCTCGAAATTGAACGACTTTTTTCTCGCAATTTAACGACTTTAATCTCGAGATGGTTTTATTTTTTTATTATTGCTTGGCCCTAATCCTCTTCCGTAGAATTGTGAGAAAAAAGTCAGAATCATAAGAAAAAAGTCTGAATTTTGAGATATAAACTCATAATTGCGAGAAAAAAGTCAGAATTGCATGAAAAAAGTCAGAATTGTGAAAAAAAGTCAGAATTTTGAGATATAAACTCATAATTGTGAGAAAAAAGTCTGAATCATAAGAAAAAAGTCTGAATTTTGAGATATAAACTTGCAATTGTTGCAGAAAAAGTCAGAATTGTAAGAAAAAGGTCAGAATTGCGAGAAAAAAAAGTCAGAATTGCGAGATAAAAAAAGTCAGAATTGTGAAAAAAAAGTCAGAATTTTGAGATATAAACTCTTAATTGCAAGAAAAAAGTCAGAATTTCAAGAAAAAGTCAGAATTTTGAGATATAAACTCGCAATTGTTGCAGAAAAAGTCAAAATTGTAAGAAAAAAGTCAGAATTGCGAGAAAAAAAAGTCAGAATTGCGAGATAAAAAAGTCAGAATTGCGAGATAAAAAGTCGCAATTATCTTTGAAATTGTTTTATTCTGTGGCGGAAACGAGCATCCATAATAAACACACACACTTATAATATAATTCATATATTAGCACATATATAAATGTCTTTTGATTAATGGTGAAACATGACCTGAGCATTTACTTCTTAATATCTAATTCTGAATTTTCTGTAATTCTGTCAGATATTCCATACAGGCCATCAGATTCCTTCAACAATGTCAGAGTGACCTTTCTAAACATCTTGATATATTTTGTCCAAAGAGAGGGTGTGGCTTTCACTTCACGACACTGAGACGCACTTATAAAAGCCTCACTGAGTTTCATGAGTTATTGATTCTCAATCCAATAACCACAGAAAGTTCCAGAGATGCATTTACACATGCAACACACACCCTGCGGGAGGAAGAGAAAGAAGGCGAGCCACTTATATATGATGTTTGATAAGTACCATGAGTTGCACGAGTTTGGTATGACAGTTCCGGCAGGAACTTCCTTTTCTTGGTGGTCCAGGGTAACGTTGGGAGACGCCGACAGGAGCGAGACGACAGAACAAGGACACTGGGACTGAGGAACACAGGTTCCGTTGAGCATCACCTGCAGATGGATAACATGATTAATTTATCAGAGCGCTGCTCGAGGGACTCGTACAGCCATCTGTGTCCAAACAAGAGGAATTACTGAAGAATTAAACACTTCCAAAAATAAAGAGCCGTCAGGAGCAGATGTGAATGTGTGCTGCTGAAACCAGACAGCTTCACTGCAGATCAAAACAAAACTAGATTTACACACTTTCAGAAGAAAACAGGTGGTGTTTGCCTGTGCGAAAGCTGCCACTATGATGCTAGGGAGGTGTGGGTGGTTGCCAGGGTGTTGCTATGGAGGTCTAGGAAGCTGCTTTGGGGTTGCTAGGGTGTTCTAGGAAACTGCTAGGATGTTGTTATGGGGTTGATAGGGTGTTCAAAGCTGCTAGAATGTTGGTGTGGGGTTGCTAGGGTGTTCAAAGATGCTAGGACGTTGCTATGGGGTTGCTAGGGGGTTCAAGGAAGCTGTGAGATCATTACTATGGGGCTGCTAGGGTGTTCTAAGATGATGCTAGAACGTTGCAATGGGGTTGCTAGGGGGTTCAAAGCTGCTAGGACATTGCTATGGGGTTTGCTAGGGTGTTCTAGGAAGCTGCTAGGATGTTACTATGGGGTTGCTATGCTTTGGGGGGTTCTAGGAATCTGCTAAGACATTTTTGTTGTTTTTGTGGGGTCGCTAGGGTGTTATAGGAAGCAGCAAAGATATTGCTATGGGGTGACTAGGGTGTTCAAAGCTGCTAAAACGTTGCTATGGGGTTGCTATCGTGTTGTAAGAAGCTGTGAGGACATTGCTATGGGGTTGCTAGGGTGTTCAGAGCTACTAAAACATTGCTATGGGGTTGCTAGGGGGTTCAAAGCTGCTAGAATGTTGCTGTGGGGTTGCTAGGGTGTTCTAGGAAATTGCTAGGATATTGCTATGGCTTGCTAGGGTGTTGCTATGGGGCTGTTGTTGCTATGGGGCTGCTAAGGCATTCTAGGAAGCTATTATTATGGAGTTGCTAGGCTATTCTAGGAACCTCCAAGGACATTTCTATGGGGTTGCTATGGGGGGGTTGCTATGGGTTGCTAGGATGTTCACAGCTGCTAAAACATTGCTATGGGGTTGCTAGGGTGTTCAAAGCTGCTAGAATGTTGCTGTGGGGTTGCTAGGGTGTACAAAGTAACTAGAACGTTGCTATGGGGTTGCTGGGGTGTTCTAGGAAGCTGCTAGGACATTGCTATGGCTTGCTAGGGTGTTGCTAGGGTGTTCAAAGATGCTAGAATGTTGCTGTGGGGTTGCTAGGGTGTTCAAAGTAGCTAGGACGTTGCTATGGTGTTTTAGGAAGATGCTAAAACGTTGCTATGGGGTTGCTAGGGTGTTCAAAGCTGCTAGAATGTTGCTGTGGGGTTGCTAGGGTGTTCAAAGTAACTAGAACGTTGCTATGGGGTTGCTGGGGTGTTCTAGGAAGCTGCTAGGACATTGCTATGGCTTGCTAGGGTGTTGCTAGGGTGTTCAAAGATGCTAGAATGTTGCTGTGGGGTTGCTAGGGTGTTCAAAGTAGCTAGGACGTTGCTATGGTGTTTTAAGAAGATGCTAAAATGTTGCTATGGGGTTGCTAGGATGTTCACAGCTGCTGAAACATTGCTATGGGGTTGCTAGGGTGTTCTAGGAAGCTGCTAGGACATTGCTTTGGCTTGCTAGGGTGTTGCTATGGGGTTGCTAGGGTGTTCA
Organism: Anabarilius grahami; assembly: GCA_003731715.1. NCBI lineage: Eukaryota > Metazoa > Chordata > Actinopteri > Cypriniformes > Xenocyprididae > Anabarilius > Anabarilius grahami. The sequence continues at coordinate 3,829,280 of RJVU01071319.1, forward strand.
AAGCTGCTAGAATGTTGCTGTGGGGTTGCAAGGGTGTTCAAAGTAGCTAGGATGTTGCTATGGTGTTCTAGGAAGCTGCTTGGACATTGCTATGGGTGTTGCTAGGGAGTTCAAAACTACTATAATGTTTTGCTGTGGGGTTGCTAGGGTGTTCAAAGTAGCTAGGACGTTGCTATGGGGGTTGCTATGGTGTTCTTGGAAGCTGCTAGGACATTGCTGTGGGTTGCTAGGGTGTTGCTATGAGGCTGCTAGGAATCTGCTTTAGGACATTTAAATGTTATAGGAAGCTGTGAGGACATCACTAGGGTGTTGCTAGGCTGCTGTAGAAAGCTGCTAGGTGGTCTATAGGGTGGTCTCTAGACTTGTTTCAGATCCCAGGATTTCTTTTGCCCCTTTTATCTCCCGTAAGGTGAAAATCATGACTCTGATCACTTGGAAAAGTCACATGATTTAAGGAATCACTCACGGCTCCAGGCGGGCAGCTACAGCCAGGACTGCAGGTCGCCGGCACACACTGATTCTCGGGCCACAGATCCTCACAGCTGTACGGACACGATCCCGCACACGTGCTGATCACCTGACCAGCAGGACAATCTGACGGAGAAAACACGCTGCTTCACACACTAACAGAGCACACAGTTACTTCAGCCTCCCAATTAACATACAATTTACATAGATTAGATTACTATTTGAGGGTTGGCTACTGCTTTTAATACAGTAGTCTAAACGCAAATGATTTGTTGTGTCTCAGGAGGGCAGAATCTGGTGCTGGTTTAACAGAGTTCCAGCTGAAGTTCATTAACAGTAGTAATCAAGCTGCCTAAACGACTCTTGAGGGGAATCTGTTTTAAGACACACTTCATTCCTCCCGAAGGCTTATCTCACGGTTTTAAATGAGTCTATCAACTCCTGTCTTATCATCTAAAAACACAATTAATGAACAGTCAGCATGGCCGTCACACGCCGCCTCGTTCAGCTTCTACACATTCTGTTGCTTTAATGCAAATCAGTGCCGATGTTATTTTAATATTTAGTGCATGCTTGTCGTCGACTGAAATTAGCATAAAATTGCACACAAGAGAACCATGTGAAGCTGTAATGGAGCTAAAGGAAGGTAAACAAAATGAGCGTTTCTGCAAATAAACATTAAGCCTTATATGTGACAATTGATTATCATGCCTGAAGCTCATAAAAAAATATAAAATCATGCATACTATAAAGATACTGTATAAAGGTTTTTACATAGGAACAATTATGTCATTGCATTAAATTCATGTAAATTTGGGAGGTAAATATTATCCTAAAAAAAAAATTCTTGTGATTTACTTGATTTTGAACGAGATATTCCTTCATGCAGGCAAAGCAACACGTACAGTTTGAGTTATGAGCGTGTGCTGTCATGTTTTATGGCATCATAAACTGAAGTCACAGAATGTATTATATATACAGAGCGTTTGAAGGGTTTATAGGTGACACATCATAAGTGTTTGTCTTTCATTACTGTCTTTGAGTTTGTTCAGCTGTCAGGCTTCTCCAGTGGTGTATAAAGTACTCTTTTTACTCTTTTTCTAGATATCTTTTTGGTAGAAGTTAAAGTCACTGTTTAGAATGTTACTTGAGTAAAAGTTTTAAAGTATGTGATATTTTTTGTACTTAAGTACGAAAAGTATTTTTCTGATATTAAACATACTTTATGTTTTTATGTTTTTAAAAGAAGTTTCGTCTGCTCACCAAGACTGCATTTATTTAATTAAAAATACAGTAAAAACAGTAATATTGTGAAATATTATTACAATTTAAAATAACTGTTTTCTATGTGAATATATTTGACAAAGTAATTTATTCCTGTGATCACAGCTGAATTTTCAGCATCATTACTCCAGTCTTCAGTGTCACATGATCCTTCAGAAATCATTCTAATATGCTGATTTGATGATCAAGAAACATTTAATGTGTACAATTGTACAAAATATTTGTGTACAATATTTTTTTTCAGGATTATTTGATGAATAGAAAGTTCAAAAGAACAGTGTTTATCTGAAATATAATCTTTTGTAACATTATAAATGTATTTACTGCCACTTTTAAATTATTTAATGCATCCTTGCTGAATAAAAGTATTCATTTCTTTAATTTCTTTTCAAAAAAATTAAAATAAAAATTCTTACTGACCCCAAACTTTTGAACGGTAGTGTATAATGCTACAGAAGCTTTGTATTTCAGATAAATGCTGTTCTTTTGAACTTTCTATTCATCAAGGAATCCTGAAAAAAAAAGTACACAACTGTTTTCAACATTGAAAATAATCATAAATGTTTATTGAGCAGCAAATCAGCATATTAGAATGATTTCTGAAGGATCATGTGACACTGAAGACTGGAGTAACGATGCTGAAAATTCAGCTTTGCATCACAGGAATAAATTACTTTGTCAAATATATTTAAATAGTACACAGTTATTTTAAATTGTAATAATATTTCAAAATATTCCTGTTTTTACTGTATTTTTAATTAAATAAATGCAGTCTTGGTGAGCAGACGAAACTTTTTTAAAAATCATTAAAAATCGTACCGATCCCAAACTTTTGAACGGTAGTGTAAGTATTGAAAGTAAAAGTACAAGTAAATGTAAAATACAAAAGGAGCAAAAAAAATCATAAAAAATTGTTCTACACACAGTTTGAGCAGCAAGATTGTGTTGCATTACATTTTGTTTCTTTGAATTAATAAAATGGCTAAATGTTTATTGTAATTTTTAAATATAAAAATATTAATAAATTAATTATTCATTGATCGTTCATGTTAATTCATAGTGCATTATAACTAATGTAAGAGACATCTTTAAAATGTTAAAATGTAAATGTTGAAATTAACAATGAACAATACTTTTATTAACCTTATTTAATGTTACAAATGGACTCTTATTGTAAAGTGCTACCATTTCATATAAATCCAAACAGTCATGCTTAAAAATTACCATCTTTACTCACAAAGGCATAGCCTAAGTCTATTATATGTATACTTTCACACATTATTTGCCTCTATTTTAGAAAACTTGATAATTATCTAATGAAAATATGTGTTACAGTGCCGATAAAAAAAGAACGGAAATCAAATACATTTCTGATTTATGTTTCTGTCGCTGCATGATGAGAATACAGTTTAAATATGCAACTTCGCTGGATAACGAATGCATAACAGCGAACAAATGGATATAAACTAATGCAAATGAATATTAACAATCGTGACATTAAACAGTTGGTGTTTTTGTCACATTGTTTTAACCGCTTGAGGTACTAATGTTAGCATCCTCTCAGCCTCGACGGCAAACACACTGCTGTTCTCCACTAATGAAGCATCTACTCAACAAACTAATTGCTTTATAATGATATGAAAACATGTACTTTAGTATAAAACATACCGTTTTGTTGTCTACGTTTTAAATCCGTTTTTGAAGTGTCCCGCTCTGTGCAGCGCGCAGCCTCACGTCACGTGTCAAAACAAACTCTACGAGCATCAGTGACAGTGTTTATGTCGCCTCTAGAGGCCGCTCTCGTACTGTATAATGACAGCGCGCTCTTCTCAGACTCTCCAGCAACGGACGCAACCCAGAAAATGAAATCAACCGCGGTTGTGCGAGCACTTGCTTGCAGTCTGTGTTCTTCCGACTTTATTTTGTAGTGTTTTGGGAAAATGTATCGGAGTAAAAGTATTCATTTTATTTAGGAAATGTAGTGGAGTAAAAGTAAAAGTTGAGAGAAATATAAAAACTCAAGTAAAGTACAGATTCTCCCAAAAAATACTTAAGTACTTTAACGAAGTATTATTACTTCGTTGCATTACACCACTGGGCTTCTCCTTCATGTGGTTGTGTGTGTGAGTGTGTGTGTGAGTGTGTGTAGATGTATGTCCTGTACCGGGCAGGCAGTTGTTAGTGTTGCATGCGGTGTGTTGTTCGAGGGGTCCGGGGCAGGTCAGACCCCCAGGCTCTGGTTCCCGTAGGACCGTCTTCCTGCGCAGTGACACTCCTCCACCACAGGAGGCGCTGCAGTCACTCCAGGATGACCACTCGCTCACCACACAGCCGGCTAACATGACCCATATATTTGTAAATTAATTTTGCATGGATTTTGAAAGTAATCATGCTCTGTATGACTGTAGCTTCAGCACTGGCTGACCTGGACAGGGCGACGGTGAACAGCTTTCACTCTGGAGGGTGTCAGTGCAGGACGGTCCTCCAGTCGGGTGTGTGCAGGAGCGCCGGCGTGTCCTCTGTCCCGTCCCACATGACACCGAACACTCACTCCACGATCCCCACGGACTGTAGACCGGACACACCCGATCCGTACACGCTAGAGAGCCATTGACACACACACTGCAGAGACAGAGATTCACACAGACTGTGATTTGTGTGTATTTATGTAGATATGAAAGTACTTGTTATAACATCCTCACAAATACAGGAAAACCTGATAAAACTTGTCAAAACATTTAGAGGATCATAATACTAGAAAGTGGATCATAATAATATCTTAATTGTTTGTGTGCATTTGCTTTATATTCACAGATTTATTCATTTATTTATGACAAAACATTTTTTATGTCTGATAAATAAATGAAGAGTTCAGATGCAAAAGCCTCTAAATGCCATCTGAAATTTTCTTCTAAAATGAGCATTTTTATCAAGCTCGTAAGATTATTTTCAGTTAATTCACTTTAATGGCAATAAAAATGACCTGTTAATTGACATTAAAGTGAAATTACTGAACCTAAACATACGAGCTTGATAAAAATGCTCATTTTAGAAGAAAATTTCAGACGGCACTTAGAGGCTTTTGCATCTGAACTCTTCATATACACACACACACACACACACACACATACACACACACAGCCGTTCAAAGGTTTTAGATTGGTACGATTTTTTTTATGTAACAATGTTACTTTTGATCAATTAAATGCATCCTTGCTGAATAAAAGTATTAGTACTAATTCCTTTAATTTCTTTGAGGAAAAAAAAATACTGACCCTAAACTTCTGAACAGTAGTGTATAATGTGGTGTAGTGAATAATAACGGTAGTGTATGTAAGAATACACACATACATACAAAATATTTGGTCTTATATGTTTTATATTTTCATTTTTAATTGAATTTTTATTTTAGTTTTGATAGTTTTGGTGCCATTGCTGAGCATCCCACCATAAGCATTGTTTTTTGTAGAAGCTGCCAAGTTCAAAAACAAGTTCAAGACCCCTGCATTCTGCTCTGTATGGCTGTTTTTGAACCTTTTTGAATTTCTGCTGCGTTCTACCCGTGCATATGTGTGTGAGAGCCTGCCCATAAGTTCTGTCTTGTTGTAGTGAGCATTGTAGATATGGATGCTACTGTTTTAGGCAGGACCGATGATGTAGTAGAGATGCCTGGACTTGCTCTCAGTAGAGTTGCACCTGCACCCATTTCCTGACCTAAATGTGATGCATTGCTGATGGATAGCAGTGCAGAGTGTTCCCTGTCCCAGGATGCATCACTCCTCACAAGGTACATGGTGTAATAGTTGACCGCCGCATTCATGGCCTTGGCGAATCAATCTCCATCAGTTCATGCTGTAGAGTGGCGAGAGAGCGTGTGGGTGTGTATCCGTGTTCATGTTCGGCCAGTGCTGTGCGTGTCAGCAAATCCCCTTTTGCAGAACTAGTGGTGCAGGGGTGATTATTTCTCTTTACACCTATATTGCATCATTCTAATTGGGTAGAAATGCATATCCCCTCCGTCCCCAGCGTGCCTCCTAACTGTAACATGCAGTGCCCTGTATCTGTACGGTTTCCCTAAGTGTGTGCCAAGCGTCTATCCTCAGAGAGCACAGCAAAGACTGGGATTACCCCCGGCCAGTCGGCAAACTCCTAATGCAAATGTTACCTAATCCTCCCTGTAAGAAATAATTACACTAGTAAACAAACTGTAGCTCTGCATCTGGGGTTTACTTGCAGAGAAGGATCATCCAACCTCAGCACGCTCTCTGGTGAGATTCAGGTGCGATGGAGTGCATTTTACAGTTCTCAGTTGAGTGCGCCATTCAGAATTGAATTGAGAATGTTTTTTTTGTTTGTTTTTGTTTGTTTTAATTCCTGGATTGCACTGAATTTGAATGTGAGAAAGTGAAATGGAAATTATCTGAAATTCAAAGATATTCAAATAACTATTTTTTTAGCTAAAAAAAAAGACAACTTAAATATTCAGTGTTGGCTTGAAATTTTTTTTTAAGTTTTAAAAAATGTAAGTAGACTTGAAGTTTCAAGGTTTGTATAGTGGATGGATGGATGGATGGATGGATGGATGGATGGATCTACGGACAGGCCATTGGATGGATGGACGGACGGACGGACGGACGGACGGATGTATGGATGGATGGATGGACGGACAGACAGACGGACAGACAGATATATAGACCGATGGATGGATGGATGGATGGATGGATGGATGGATGGATGGATGGATGGATGGATGGATGGATGGATGGATGGATGGATGGATGGATTGATGGATTGATGGATTGATGGATTGATGGATTGATGGATTGATGGATTGATGGATTGATTGATGGATTGATGGATTGATTGATGGATTGATTGATGGATTGATTGATTTAATTCCTCTTCCCGACATTCCAATTCTACTTCCGGTGAGTTGTGGCCAATGCAATTCAAATTCATTCTCATAAATTGAAAGAGAGCCACATAATGTGGGTTTTGGCCAATGGTTGTTCTCTTCTGAGCTCTCGTCGAAACACTTTTCAGCAGACCAAAATGAGTCTATTTTGAATAAAATACATTAAAACAATATTCATTAATTCAATTAGAGTTTCTGTTTGCTAGTGCGCTGTGGTTTTCTTTGGCTTTTTAATTACTGCTAATATTTGTTTTTTGTTTGTTTGGCCACTGGGCTTTGTTTGGACTGGGTGGCGAATGCAAATATCTCTCCTGACGGCAAAGGCACGGATAAACAACGCTCTTATCACCACTTATTTATGCAAAGTAAACGTGGAGGAAGTAGTTCACTAGTTGACGGCTTCCTGTCCAGCTGAGCGTGGGCTGCCAAAGAGCGTAGTGGTCAATTCCAGAGGTTGGGCATCAACGGCCCCTTTGTGACCAAGGATTTGCGTCATAAATATGATTTTATGAAATGATTTAGTCAGGGCGGTTTTTATTCCATGACATCAAATAGCCATTGACGCTGGCCTTTGTGTGGCCTCGGGGCTTCCGCTGAGGGCTTTTGTTTCCACTGCTATGGGGTCAAAGGAGCATCCTTGAACTTGTGGCATTCAGGGCATCGTGACGTCCCATGAGTGGAGCTGACACCTCAAGCATGAATGTGGTCAGTGTTCCCCCTAAAACCTCTCCTATTCAGTAATGCACAAATGAAGAGGTCCCATGCCAGCAGTAAGGATGTAATGTGGTGTCAGAGGCTATTTATTGCGGACTACTTGTCTGCTTTGTTCACCTTGGCATAGTTTTAGCCTGGCAAAAGAGACAGTATTATATATTATAAATAATGTAAAGCAGTTCTAATAATTGTGAAATTCCTAGTTTATGGTGATTTGTTGATGATATTCGGGGGTTCCCGGACTTGCATGAATGCTTGAATAAGCAAATTTTGCCTCCTTTCTCTATTTATTCTAATTACACAGTGTTAAAAAGGAAG
>RJVU01071319.1:3875922-3894065 GCA_003731715.1 Anabarilius grahami
TGCTCAAGAAACATTTAATGTGTACAATTGTACAAAATATTTGTGTACAATATTTTTTTTCAGGATTATTTGATGAATAGAAATTTCAAAAGAACAGTGTTTATCTGAAATCTAATCTTTTGTAACATTATAAATGTCTTTACTGCCACTTTTGATTGATTTAATGCATCCTTGCTGAATAAAAGTATTCATTTCTTTAATTTCTTTTCAAAAAAATAAAAATAAAAATTCTTACTGACCCCAAACTTTTGAACGGTAGTGTATAATGCTACAGAAGCTTTGTATTTCAGATAAATGCTGTTCTTTTGAACTTTCTATTCATCAAGGAATCCTGAAAAAAAAAGTACACAACTGTTTTCAACATTGAAAATAATCATAAATGTTTATTGAGCAGCAAATCAGCATATTAGAATGATTTCTGAAGGATCATGTGACACTGAAGACTGGAGTAACGATGCTGAAAATTCAGCTTTGCATCACAGGAATAAATTACTTTGTCAAATATATTTAAATAGTACACAGTTATTTTAAATTGTAATAATATTTCACAATATTACTGTTTTTTACTGTATTTTTAATTAAATAAATGTAGCCTTGGTGAGCAGACGAAACTTCTTTTAAAAACATTAAAAATCTTAGTGGTTCCAAACTTTTGGACTGTACTGTATATATATATATTGTTCATCTTGAGCCAAGGATTCCAACAATATAAGGCCCTTGAGTCTACGACAAACGGAGTTATGAGCAGTTTTGCGTTTTTGATTGCTGTAGCGCCACCTATTGTCAGTCTCTCCCCAAATTGAGACCTATCATATGGCCAAGTTTCAAAATAACAAAAATCCTTACAATTTCAATAAGGTTTCAGCACTACGTGCTTGAACCCCTAACACTGACTTATGGCTATATTTAAGGGTTGGGCAGGTTTGTTTCCAGATGTGATTCTAGTTAACAGGTTAAACAGGTTAAAGTCTCACAGTGGTGGTAACGGGCTTCTTGCTGGGCGTCCTGAGAGGGGCGGCAGTGGGGGTGATGTGGGTAATATTAGTGTGTGTACAGTCTCTTTCGTCCGCTCCATCGGGACAGTGAGGAACTCCATCACAACGACGCTCCGCCTCAATACAGCCCCCTGGAGGAGGACAGGAGAACTGACCTGACGGGCAGACCACGCCGCTCCTGGTGGGAGTCGGACGAGTTCCTGATAGAAAATAAATACTTCATTTGAAAGCGTAAGACAAGGAAACATGCACAGAGAAAATGAAGAGTTTGATTAAGAGTTTTGCATTGTGACATTATTTATATTTTTTCACATTTGACTTGGTGGTGCTGCTAAGTTATGTTACTTAACCACTTGCTTAACCAATACAAAATAGGTGTTGTTTTAAAGCTTAGAAACTTGGCTTTACAGAAAATCACTAAGCAAGTGCTTTTAATTTTGCTCACATATTAGAAGTTCTCTATTTTCATAGATATGTAGATTTTCGCCACTAGAGGTCACCTATTCAAAACAAAGGCGTAGCTTGCCGAGTTTGAGCACGGAATCTTGGGAGATGCCGTCTTCATGTCTACAGCCAGTGGAAAAGAATCGGGATGGGACTCGGGCAGAAATCATGTTCATGGATGAAATTATTATATAATATAACTATATAACATAATTAGTTTGGTGAACGTATCCATCCAAACAGTTGTTCACTTGCAATCTTTCTGTTCTAGTGGTTTTTGGATATTTTATTCCAAAAATCTTACATATTGTGCCTTTAACATGAAAATATGATTTGTAAAGTCATTGTGTTTCATATATCATTCAAAAGGCCTCAAGTAGAACACACTTAGAGACCAAACTATTCCAGGTATTTGTATGGAAAAGTGCCGCCAACGCTCTTATAAACAGTACACACATGAGGCTTTTGAACCACGCTTTGTTTGTAAATTCCCAAACATTAGTAAACCATAGTAGATTGCATATTTATTTAGAGCAGATGGTCTGCTGACGATTTGCCCAGATAGCAACTTTGTCAGTCTGGTTAGTAATAAGTGAAGCTGGTAATGCTGTTTGTGGAGTTGTTTAAACCTCCTCTGCTGAGATCTGGAGAGATTTAATGTCTTTTATCCTCAGTTGATTTCATCTAAGGCTGTAGCTGAAGTCACTTATAGTTTTTGTGTTTCTGACTGTCTCTTTTGTCTCTGTTCTATTCTTTCCTTCAGTGATTCTGCTTGATAACAGGCTTGTTAATGCTGAGATGACTCTATAAATAATATATAAAGATTTTGTGGCTCAGATAAGGTCCAGTTATTTTATTTCATTGCTATGGCCTCAAAAGCTAGATCTGGCAAACAGGAGCCCGGATGTGGCCCGGATCATCATTCCACATGTGCCAGATGTGGGCCGGATCTGGGCCGACACAAAGTTGCTATGTGGGTGTAGATCACGTAGTGACATTGACATGCTGCTCGGCTAAAGCTATATAGGACTTTCGGGATGCAGTGGGATTCAACCAATCTAAACTGGATCTCAAGAGTGGTGGGTGGAGACGATGTTTAGAGACCAATCAGACACTGTTTTACAGCTGGTTTGATTCCTCAGATTGACAGGTCTTGATTAACCATGCACCATAGAATAATCAATCATCGATTAATCGTTGGCATCCCAAGTTATTATACTATTATAGTTTTTATTAATATTTTGAATTAGTTTCCATCATTTAATCATTTTTATTTTAGTAATTTTGTTTTTGTAAACGATTACACCACTGGTTCCCACCGCAGTTCTCCTCATCTGTGCCGTCCCCGCAGTCGTCGAACCCGTCACACAGCGCCCCCTGAGGACCAGCAGGAACACAGCGGCCGTTTCTGCAGAGGAACTCTCTCTCTCTGCAGGGACGAAGGGGCAGGGCAGGTGTGGACTGCTCGTGCTCTGATGGGAAAGATACAGAGGGAAGATGTGAAACTCCAGATTCAATAATGGAAACGGCATGATGATGAATAAATGATGGCAGTAAATTCATTTTAGGCCCATTTTCTGACACCTAATATGTAATGCAGAAGGAAATGAAAGGATACCATCAGCGCAGCCCATGAGCTCAACTCTCAGATAGATTCCGTTCTGAAAGTCATGAGGCAGAATCCGCACGAACCGAGCCGACACCATCCGGTCCAGACGGGCCAGAGCTACGCCGCGGTCATCACTGTTGCCCTGAAACACCTGGAAGAAACAAAATATTCCATTCTGAACTAATCCAGTATTACACAAGTTTCCATCTTTAAGATTTCAGCCTCTATTGAAGGAGAAAAAGTTTATATACAGCTCTGGAAAAAATTAAGAGACCACTTAACATTGATTTCTGAACTTGGAGCGGTCTCTTAATTTATTCCAGAGCTGTATGTGTCACCTTTGCTTTGGGTCTGGCGTCTGTGATCATCTCTTTATACGTGTACCACTGACGGCCGTCGCTGCTGAACTGCAGATAGAAGCTGGACACAAAGGTGTCAAACACGCCACCACCCTGAGTCAACAAGCCTACAACACCAGACACAAACAATCAACACAGAGTCACATCACAGTTTTATTTTACTTTAGTGGTCCTTGAAAAGCAAAGCATCACTATTATCATCATCGTGCATGCTGCTTCTTTCATATAGGTACATGAACAGCCATATTTCATTTTAGTGACAAAGCAACCACTGAGAATGATCTAGCAACACCCTGTTGACTACCCAGAATACTCTAGCAACTGCCAAGCAACCACCCAGAACACCCTTGGAACTGTCTAGTAACCACACAGCAACATCCTGGCAACCACCTTAGCAACGCCCTAGCAACCACATAGAACACCCTAGAAATTGCCTAGTAACCACATAGCAATGCACTATCAACACTCTCACATCAGACTAGTAACCACACAGCAACATCCTAGCAACAACATAAAACACCCTCACAACTGCCTAGTAACCACACAGCAACATCCTAGCAACAACCGAGAACACCCTCACAACTGCCTAGTAACCACACAGCAACATCCTAGCAACAACCGAGAACACCCTCACAACTGCCTAGTAACCACACAACAACATCACAGCAACAACCCAGAACACTCTTGCAGCTGCCTAGTAACCCCACAGCAATATCCTAGCAACACCCTAGAACACCCTAGCAACTGCGAAATAACCACACAGCAACATCATAGCAACCACCCAGAACACTCTTGCATCTGCCTAGTAACCACAGAGCAATACCCAAGCAACAACCTAAAACACCCTAGCAACACCCTAGTAACCACACAGCAACATCCTAGCAACCACCCAAAATATTCTTGCAACTGCCAAGTAACCACACAGATATATTCTACCAACAACCTAAAACAATCTAGCAACACCCCAGTAACCACACAGCAACATCCTAGGAACCACCCAAAATATTCTTGCAACTGCCAAGTAACCACACAGCAATATCCTAGCAACAACCTAAAACACCTTAGCAACACCCTAGCAACCACACAGTAACATCCTAGCAACAACCCAGAACACCCTCGCAACTTTCTAGTAACCACACAACAATATCTATGCAACAACCTAAAACACCCTAGCAACCACACAGCAATATCCTAGCAACAAGCTAAAACATCCTATCAACACCCTAGCAACCAGCCAGAACAATCTTGCAACTTCCTAATAACCACACAGCAATATCCTTGCAACAACTTTAAAATACCCTAGCAACCACACAGCAACATCCTAGCAACCACCCAGAACAACCTAGCAACTTTCTAGTAACCACACAGCAACATCCTAGCAACCACCCAGAACAACCTAGCAACTGCCTAGTAACCACACAGAAATGCCCTAGCAACCACACAGAACACCCTAGAAACTACCTAGTAACCACCTGAGAACGCCCTAAAGGAAGAGTTTCTGAACTATACACATTTCAAAACATCACATAATTAAAAAAGGCATAATTATAGCTAAATTCATCTTCAGAAAGCAGTGCTGTTGTCCGTCACCTGTGATGTTGTAGCGTCTGAGCAGGTCGATCTGCAGGTAGGGGCCGCTGGAGTGCCCCCCCTCATCAGGGGTCCCGGCCGGGAGCTCTCTGTACTGCTCCGGCTCCGGGCTCCAGCCCTGCAGGTCGCTGTGCAGGTCTCGAGCGTGCAGACGTCCCGCTGACGGAGGGTGGCCGGGCTGATGGGACGAGGCGCTGAAGCTGGTGGCGGGGAGCGAGTGAACTCCCAGAGCTGACCAACACTCATCTATAAAACAACACACAGAATATCTGAAAACACTTCAGAGCTGTAAATGATCCTGATGCATCAAAGTAATAAATAAACACTGAATGTGGATGCGAGGGTTACAATACCGCGCATGAGTCGAACATGAAGTATAAAATGCGCGTTTGACTGTGCGTGTAAAATAAAGTATACTTTGGGCATTAGGGTTACATTTGGGACAAGATGAAACTGACCTCCAGGTGGCAGAGGGTACGTTGGCACAGTCGGAGGGCCCTCTGGTGGTGTGGAGGGTCCAACCGTTATTGGCAGGACCATTGGTGTAGTCGTCACGATAGTGCTGATATTACCTAACAACACAAAAGACTTCTGCATAAACCACTGCTCAAGAATCACCAGGTGTTATTATGATGATAAAAACCATGTAAAATAATTTATCATGATAAATATGTTAAACCTTTCTCTTCACAATAGCAACACTTGTCTCCTTCCCCTGGAATCAGAGTTTGACCCTGAAATGGAGAACAAATGTTGCCCAGTTAAACCAGTAAAAGAAAGCCTCTTTCACACAGTAAATTAAGCAGCTCTACAGAAGACAATAGTGTCATTATTCAGTTTAAGTTTTGTTAAATCGATAATATTACTGAATGTTAAGTGTCTTTTAAACACACACACACCTGTGGGCATCCAGTTGCAGAATAAGGGCAGTACGGGCCACACTGCACTGTGAAGTTAGGCAAACACTGACACAGCAGGCACTGACCACCTTTCCAGCGCTCGCCCACCGCGTATGTGTGTCCACGATATTCACACTCGCTGCACGGCTCCGTCTGACAGCTGAGGACACACACACACAGTTATCATCTATGCGGTAGGGTCATGGGTTCGATTCCCAGGGAATGCATGAACTAATAAAACACATACTGCCTAGAATGCAATTGGATCAAAGCATCTTCTAAATGCATAAATGTGACAAATCGAATCATCTGCTAAAGCGGAATGGCCATTGTGTGTTTATTTTTTTCTAGGATGCAAACACTCACCGCCGGGCCTTGCGGTAAATTCCGCGGCACTGTCGGCCATTGCCGTGTTTTGTGGGATTATTCGGGCTTCGGAAAGACCACTGGACACTCTGAACTCCACATGGACCCAAACACTCGCCCCAGAGAGACCAGGATGACCACCCGCAGTGAACTGATAGTCACACACATGGGATAAAACAGCTTGTAGTATTTATCTGAACGAGAAACTTATGCTGAAAATGACAACGAATATTAAAATCTAAAAGGGGTACTTCAAATAAATATTTTGCATCAAAGGGGTTTGACTGACAAAAAGTTGCATTAAATAATTGTGTGTGTGTGAATGTGAGTGTGTATGTGTTCACCTGAGCACTCTGGGTTGGGCTGACAGTGCTGCGCTCGGCCTCTCTCACACACACAGATGTCACAGCCCACTTTGACCTGTTGACCGGGCCAGTACAGAACCCCCGACACCTCACACACACACTTCTCCGGCAGAACACACTGCTGCTCGTGGTTCATGACCGTCCCATCAGGACACCAGCAGCCTGACAGAAAACAACAGAGGAAATAAGAGGAAACAGATAGAATACAATAAAACAATAGTACAATAAAAAGACAAACATCTACATCAAAACTTAGTTAACAGCTCACCGCTGAAACACTCTGAGTTAGGGTCACATGTCGTTGCCCCGGATATGTGAGCGCAGGTCAAAGGGCACGGCGCACAGCTGTGTCTGGCGAGACCCGTGGGACACGAGACATTAGCACAGCCGTCCTGAGGACAGGGCTCTGGAAAACATATTAGTGTTCAGCTGGGAAACATTGAGAGCTCAGGCAAGGAGCTCAAGAACAAAGACCAGATGAACAGACCCGCACTGCTCTTTACATCAAATAAACTGAGTTTAAACATGCACTGCTGAAAGAAGAACCACATGATGATGGGCAAATGTATAAAGTATTGTATGGAAAATAATCTATGCTAAATACACTAAATAATACATTGTAATATACAGGTGCTGGTCATATAATTAGAATAAAATCAAAAAGTTGATTTATTTCACTAATTCCATTCAAAAAGTGAAACTTATATTCATTCATTACACACAGACTGATATATTTCAAATGTTTATTTCTTTTAATTTTGATGATTATTATTGACAACTAAGGAAAATCCCAAATTCAGTATCTCAGAAAAATAGAATATTGTGAAAAGGTTCAATATTGAAGACACCTGGTGCCACACTCTAATCAGCTAATTAACTCAAAACACCTGCAAAGGCCTTTAAATGGTCTCTCAGTCTAGTTCTGTAGGCTACACAATCATGGGGAAGACTGCTGACTTGACAGTTGTCCAAAAGACGACCATTGACACCTTGCACAAGGAGGGCAAGACACAAAAGGTCATTGCAAAAGAGGCTGGCTGTTCACAGAGCTCTGTGTCCAAGCACATTAATAGAGAGGCGAAGGGAAGGAAAAGATGTGGTAGACAAAAGTGTACAAGCAATAGAGATAACCGCACCCTGGAGAGGATTGTGAAACAAAACCCATTAAAAAATGTGGGGGAGATTCACAAAGAGTGGACTGCAGCTGGAGTCAGTGCTTCAAGAACCACTACGCACAGACGTATGCAAGACATGGGTTTCAGCTGTCGCATTCCTTGTGTCAAGCCACTCTTGAACAACAGACAGCGTCAGAAGCGTCTCGCCTGGGCTAAAGACAAAAAGGACTGGACTGCTGCTGAGTGGTCCAAAGTTATGTTCTCTGATGAAAGTAAATTTTGCATTTCCTTTGGAAATCAGGGTCCCAGAGTCTGGAGGAAGAGAGGAGAGGCACACAATCCATGTTGCTTGAGGTCGAGTGTAAAGTTTCCACAGTCAGTGATGGTTTGGGGTGCCATGTCATCTGCTGGTGTTGGTCCACTGTGTTTTCTGAGGTCCAAGGTCAACGCAGCCGTATACCAGGAAGTTTTAGAGCACTTCATGCTTCCTGCTGCTGACCAACTTTATGGAGATGCAGATTTCATTTTCCAACAGGACTTGGCACCTGCACACAGTGCCAAAGCTACCAGTACCTGGTTTAAGGACCATGGTATCCCTGTTCTTAATTGGCCAGCAAACTCGCCTGACCTTAACTATTGTGAAGAGGAAGATGCGATATGCCAGACCCAACAATGCAGAAGAGCTGAAGGCCACTATCAGAGCAACCTGGGCTCTCATAACACCTGAGCAGTGCCACAGACTGATCGACTCCATGCCACGCCGCAATGCTACAGTAATTCAGGCAAAAGGAGCCCCAACTAAGTATTGAGTGCTGTACATGCTCGTACTTTTCATGTTCATACTTTTCAGTTGGCCAAGATTTCTAAAAATCCTTTCTTTGGATTGGTCTTAAGTAATATTCTAATTTTCTGAGATACTGAATTTGGGATTTTCCTTAGTTGTCAGTTATAATCATCAAAATTAAAAGAAATAAACATTTGAAATATATCAGTCTGTGTGTAATGAATGAATATAATATACAAGTTTCACTTTTTGAATGAAAATTAGTGAAATAAATCAACTTTTTGATGATATTCTAATTATATGACCAGCACCTGTATTTTATAGAATATATAACTTGCTAAAAAGTGAGATTAAACAAGCCCTGTTGAAACAGAAACCACTTAGACCAGTTTGGACCAGCTCCAAAATGGTTTTAGATGGGCAAAACTGGTCTGTTTCGAGCACAAGCTGGGCTAAGATGATTATAACTGAAGGTAGACCAGCTTTACCAGAGTAATCAAAAGACATTTTACACTGGTAACCAGTGAAGCTTTAAGCTGGTGAGCAGCTCAAGCAGTTTATCTGCTCTAGGTTGTTTGGTTTTTAAACTGATTTCACTACACAAAAGGACACTGGTCCCCTGTTAGATGGTAAAGTGCGACACCTGTTTGATTGCTTTTACATTTAGCAATATTTCACATTCTGACAATCTCTGAATGTAGCAGAAATGTTCATAACTTACTGATGTCAGTAGTGAGGTTAGTTTCTCCAGGTAGTTCTGCACAGGTTCTGCCTCCGTTCTGTGGTGGGAAACACTCTCTCTGACGAATCTCTACACCGCCACAACCTTTACTGCAGTTTGACCATGTTGCCCACGGCAGCCAGTAACCATCAACTGTTGGACAGAACCAAAAACTCAGTATCTACATCCCATATGCACCCTATATGTCCTGAAAGCATGGTTTTACCATGTTCAAACTACTATTATGGTGTTATTTGATCAGCAGAATGTATTTTACCTGGACAGGCGGTGGAGTAACACTGTTGTCGTTGTGTTTTCTCTCCTCTGCAGCGTCCATCTGAATCTTCTGGGCTGCAGCGTCTCTGTCGGCTCATGGTACCGGATCCACAGCTTCGGCTGCAGGGGCTCCAAGGGCTCCAGGGGCTCCAGACACCACAGCCCATCTCATCGGAGGGGTCCGACGGACAGTCTGCAGCACCATTACACAACTACAATAACACAACACATAGTCTGAATCACAAGTTTTGAATTTGTTCTCTCACCACTTTTATGTTTATTCTTAAATGTATTTATTTACATGTCATTTTGCATTATAGACTGACCCTGATTTTAGAAGGGTGATGCAGAAACACAAATAAACCTGTCAACATTGTTTTCCATACAGATCAGAGTCAGTACCGTGTTGAAGGGAACACAGGATCCATCAGCACAGGTGAATTCGGGACAGATGCGACTGGTGTTTCCCTCACTAGGGGGTGCTGTGGAGGGATTGACTTTATCTGGAGAGAGAGAACAAAGGCCCATTCACACCAAGAACGATAAGTAGAAAGATAACCTTAATAAGAATTATATTTTAAGCCAGTAAGCACTGCAGGTTTGTTGTCTGCTGCTTTAAAGGTGAAGTAAGCAATTTCTGAGAAATGCTGTTGAAAGTGGAACACACTGAGCACCAAAGCACCCTCGTAGCCAATCAGCAGTAAGAGGTGTGTCCACTCATGAGGGGGGAGGTGCCTGTGTTACATAGTGTGTTTGTGAATTTGGGGGTGGAGCTATAAAGACAGGGGTGTGATCCTTTTGGGTAGGGGCTTGTTTGTTTTGGTGATTTCAAATATCAGCAGCCTTTTTCAGAAATTACTTACTGCACCTTTAAATGCGCAAGCTCTTTCTGATTGGCTGTCAATGATTTTTTGGTTCATTAGCTGTAAAAAACGTATTCTTCTTGTAGTGAACTGGCCTTAAGAATTACACATATGCAAATATGTATGTGAAATATATATATATATATATAATTTTTTTGTTTTTGTTTGTTTAAATAGTAGAAACAAACCGCAGAGTATCTCGTCCTCTCCTTTAGGGCAGTCAGAAATCCCATTACACACACGTGAAATGTTCACACATGTGCGATTATCACATGAGAAACTGTCCGGACAGGGAGGAATCCGTGTGGAACCTGGTGAGAATGAGGAACACATATGAAAATGGCACTAAAATTGGGCGTCTAACCTCATTCAAGGACACTCTGTGCTCTTACCGCAGTTGTCCACACTCTCATCTGAAGCGTCTCTGCAGTGGGGCGTCCCGTCACACAGCTGCTGGTGTTGGATGCACTGGTCTCCAGTCTGGCAGAGGAACTGGTCCAGCTGACATGTACGGGAACACCGCTTTTCATCGCTCCCGTCCAGGCAATCCGTCTCACCATCACAGCGCCACGCTATCGGCACACACTGACCGCTCGTACAGCTGAACTCAAACCGACTGCATCCTAAAATCACATCGTCAGTTATTTAGTGCTTTGCATCAGCATCAAAGTGTAAAAGATCCAATTATAATATTGGTTAAGATTTCTTGCACCAAAAAACAGCCAATTTTCATCCCTATCTTTAATTAAAATGCCCTTTTTTAAACTTCTCTTTGAATATTATAATTTAACAGGATGATTTTGGTACTGTACCTTTAAGACAAGATGTAGGGTCAAAAATTGAACTAATAGATGTCGGCATACAAATTTTATTTTACTATTTTACAATCAAGTTCTTAATTAATCTTGATAAAACAAAAAACAAAAAGAAATTTCATTGGAAATGTCTAGTATTGTTTTGTAATGAAGGTGATATTGGGACAGAAATGTATTGATTTTGGGCAAACCCGGTGGCTGTTTTTGGTACTGCGCCTAAACAAAATCTCAATTTTTGTGATACCAACTTCAAATTTGGAACACGACTTGAGACTTATGGCTTTTATTTTCTAGCAATTTTTGAGTCCAATCAGTTTTTTAAAGTATATGTAAAGTTATGTAAATTTTGGAAGTCATATGTTAATGAGCCCATGATGATTTCCTGAATTATAAGTTTGTGCTGTTTAGAGTCGAATAAATGCACTTTATGGACTGATAAGCAAGTTTTCAACATTAGTATATTATTATGGAGGATATTGGTATAGAGAATGGCGGGAGCAACACCAGGGTCAAGGGGTTCGATTTCCAGGGAATGCATGAACTAATTTCATGTGTACCTTGAAAGCAATGCGAATTACATAAATGCATAAATGTAAACATCCTGTTTTATAACCTTTCATACCTTTGACAGGACAGATGAGCTCGTCGACACCGGACGGACAGTCCCTGTGACCGTCACACACTCTCTCTGCGGGCACACACTGATCTCCGGGACACTGGAGCTCTCCGAGCGCACACACACACTCTCTCTCATCGCTGTAGTCTCCGCAGTCATCGTGACCATCACAGCGGTGCAGGTACAGCACACAGCGGCCCGACGAACAGCGGAACTCGTCCTGTCTGCACACGGCACCACAATCTGAACATAACGACACTGCGTCAGTCTTTAAACATGCTTTATTGTCATGTAAATGATGTTATAATTCCATTAAAGCCTGACATATGAAACAACAATCAGATACCATGCTCATCAGAATCATCAGCAAATCCACAATCCAGCCTCCCATCACAGACTTTCCGTGCCGGCAGACAGCGTCCGTTAGCACATCTGAACTCTCCAGCTGGACAGCCGGCTTCTGGTGTGGTCGGCGCACAGAAGTCCTCGTCCGATTGGTCAGCGCAGTCCGGATGGCCGTTACACCTGAGCTCCAGCGGTAAACAGGCGCCACCGGAGCAACGGAACTGACCTGGCGGACAGGTGGACGGACAGACCTCATCGGAACCGTCGCCACAGTCGTCTTCATTATCACAGAGCCAGACAGAGGGAATACAGCGCTGAGATCCGGCGGAGCAGCGAAACTCTGAGTCCTCGCAGGGAGACGGAGGAGGACACGGAGATCCAACACAACTCCACATACCATCTGAGCAAGAGCTGAAGGACACAGCACAGAACACAGATTAAATCATATAAAAACTGTTAAATAAGAATAAAAACTGACACTAGCATTTCAATGCATCTTATTCACTAAATACACACAATCTAATATAACCAGGAGCTGACTCATGCATATTCAAATGTCATTATAATTCCTTCAGTGAATCTGCATGAAGTGCATGCAAAAAAAATAGAGATATATGATACATCTGCAATGTAATGTTTGCAATATATTTTAGTTTTTTGTATTTAATTGTGCATGCTCAGTTTCCCCAGAATATCATCTAGCACTCACTTAAAGTTAATTTAAAAATATTAATAATTTAATAATGATTATTCCCATCTTTCATACTGTGCATTAAATTTTGTTTTACTGTTTTTAGTGAATTCACACTGAAAATTTGTATGCAAAAGATTGTACAAATGTTCACATCACACAATTGATTGTATTTTATATACGATTACATTTAAAATAAAAAAAATGTATATAGACAGATATAAACAATAGGGATTATGCGTTATATTGTGGGACAATTTGACCCGCAAAGCAAAATTGAGTTGTTGGATTTTTTGTTTTGTTTTTCATAGTGTGATGAATTGTTTTTGCGTGAATTGTATTGAATCCAATTAGGGTCAATTTGACCCCCAACATAAAAATCGTACCCAGAATTCGAACATAATACAATGACAAACAGACTCTCTAAACTGACCAGTTCTGACAGTGTTGAGTGACTGTTGATCCTGTGGGAAATAAAGATCCGTCCCACTCACACGGACACTGAGATAAAGGAATACAGACATCACCTGCAGATGAGAGACAGATGTCGCCATCAGACAGATATAATCACACAAGTAACGACTGCAAACTAAAAAAAGAAGCATTTAAAGCTTTAAAAAATCTAATTTTGTCACTTTTTGTACTGAAGTGTGATGTATTTAATTGTAGGAAAAGTCACAAAGACTCATAAAAAATCAAACTTTTCTTCAAATTGCGAATGAAATACACAAAGCGAGCAAAGAGCGCTTATTTTATAATCACTTAAGCTGTCAGTTCAAAGCAAACTCACTGAGTGTGAAAACTTTTTTAATCAATAAATCTGACTAAACTTCACAATTATTCTTTTATCTACATCATGTCTCCGCTTGATATTTATTGAGGGATTTATTTGTGCACATGTAAAACTTAGCAAACTTGCGCTAAACAATCTCATTCAAAGCTTCAAGAGACACTGAGCGGATTCTCACAACTGGTAACTTAAACACTTCTGATTGGTCATTATTATTTTTTAACAGAAATCTCTGTGATTGGCTACAATACTCAATGCTGCAAAGAAAAATCCTGTTGTAAATACACATTTGCATTGAACTTTTTACTTGCTTAAACAATTACAAAATACAATGTTACAGGTAGTAATAGAACTATAATCGTGCAATAAAAATATATTGCTTTGCATTGACCTGACCGGGCAGCCAAGGTATGGCAGCCGCGAGACATGAGCGCAATGGTCAAACACGTCTGTCTAGTGCATGTTTACATTGAAAAACAATGGAAAAGTAGCGCAGTGGAATGGAAAAACCCTTACCATGCTGAACTGTGCCGTGGGGACAGAAACATCCCTCCACACAGGAGAGGGCGCTGCACAGAGAATCAGAGAGGGAAGGAGTGCTGGGACACGCTGGAGAACAGGCAGGACCGCAGGCCTCATAAACTAACCCATTCTCACACTGCAGCGCTGGAGAGACACAACAGTACAAACTATTACATACACAAATAATAACTCAATGTCATAATAACTCAATGAACAGACTCACGGCAGAGCTCCTGTGACCTCCAGCGCACATACGCTCCTCTGCGGTTACACTCCTCTGCATACGCAGCTACAGCCGTACACAAACACTCACAGTCGCCGCCAGAGTCACACCTGCACGACATGCCAAACATGTTTACTACATAGGGTTAGGGTGCAATCATGTGATGAATCTAATGTTAACTTAAACTTCAAATAGCGTTTCTCACCCGCAGGCGTCAAAGACACACCAGTCGTAGTACTGCTGATATGGCACTTCTGAATGACACGAGCTGAAGATCTCCTGACTGATCACCGCACACTTCTTCTTGGCCCACGTCACCCGGTGAGGGTTGATCTGAAGGTCATGTATAGATATGAAACAGCTTCACAACCAGTTGTTTAATTCACACATTTTTGTTATTTCTGTGTTTCAAATATTCATATTATCAAAGAAGTACTAGGATGAAAGTTTATAGTTCGGATATAAACACTGATGTCTACAGAAGCGATCAAAATAGAGGAAATCACCTTTTGAAAGTAACTTGATGCTTCAAATAAAGATTGTATCAGTTACATCGTTACAACATTAGGTGGCAACAAGTGACTGTTAAAAAATGTATTTGTCATTGAATCATTCATTCAAGAGATTCATTCAAAAAGGCTGATTCACTCAGTAATGAAACAAGTGAAGTCTTTCAGAGAGTCATTGAATCATTCATTCAAAAGATTTGTTAAAAAATGCTGATTTATCCAGTAATGAAACAAGTGAAGTCTTTTAGAGAGTCGTTGAATCATTCATTCAAAGGATTTGTTAAAAAATGCTGATTTATCCAGTAATGAAACAAGTGAAGTCTTTTAGAGAGTCATTGAATCATTCATTCAAAAGATTTGTTAAGAAATGCTGATTTATCCAGTAATGAAGTGAAGACTTCTAATGAGCATTCATTCGAGAGATTCATTCAAAAACATTGATTCATCCAGTAATGAAGCAAGTGAAGTCTTTGAGTGAGTCACTTAATCATTCATTCAAGAGATTCATTCAAAAACACTGAATCACCCAGTAATTAAACAAGTAATGCTTTTAAATGAGTCATTGAATCATTCATTCAAGAGATTCATTCAAAAACACTGATTCATCCAGTAATGAAACAAGTGAAGTCTGAGTGAGTCATTGAATCATTCATTCAAAAGATTTCTTCAAAAACACTGATTCATCCACTAATGAAACAAGTAAAAGGCTTGTTCGAGATGCATCGGCGCTACGCAGACTGATCAGCGTATGACATCAAAGTACAGCGAGAGCGGTTCAAAAGCATAAAGAGTCATTTGCTCTCCAGTTGCTCTCGCGGAACATTGATGTCAAACGCTGATCGGTCTGATGCATTTCGAACAAGCCTAAAGTCTTCATAAGTGAGTCATTGAATCATTCATTCAAGAGATTCATTCAAATATGATGATTCATCCAGTATAGAAACAAGTGAAGTCTTTGAGTGAGTCATTGAATCATTCATTCAAGAGATTTGTTAAAAAATGCTGATTCATCCAGTAATGAAACAAGTGAAGTCTGTGAGTGAGTCATTGAATCATTCATTCAAACTGATTTTCTAAAAATAAAAATTCGTTCAAATGAATCTTTTTTTTTTTTTTTAAATGTTCCGCAGCAATTAACATTTTGTCTCAACCTCTAGTAAATTACATGTTGTTTTGTCTGTCCAGAATCCTGGGAGAATCAAAAGAACCAACAAAAACATTTTGATTCTCAGTTTATCCAGAATCGTGCAGCTTTACTGCATGAAATTAAATGTTTTTTGTAAAGCACATTGTAAGTAAAGTTGTACTTACAGTCAGGAATTACATAATTTCTGGAGAGACTGTCTTTATGCCTAAACTTCATGGAAAGGTGAAACTAATTTGAAAGTACTTACAACACAAGGGTCACGAAGATCCTGGTCTGCGACATCAGGACATGAAGGGCTGATTTTCCAGGAGTTTCCGAACAGTTCCGGAGTGGACTCCATGATGCCTTGTCTCGTAGTGAAGTCGTTCTCTGCGTCTCCATCAAAATTCCCACACAATCCTCTGACTCGGCCGCCCAAATGAGGAGTCAGCCGAACGTAAACACGCATACCTGTGCAGACGAACAGTGACACAAACAGCTTTTCATCACCAATAAAAACAAATTCACAACGGACGTACCTCCATCCCAGAGCAGAGTGACTCCGAGTCGAGAGGAGAGGGACACAAATAACCCGACCCGCTCCAGAATCAGCCCGCTGCCCGAATATGACTTCGGAAGAGTCACAGGAATCCCATTAACCGTCACGGCTTTACCTGAGAGAACAGGACATGAACACATGATGTCAAAATATTACTCAAGCTGATGAGTAACGCTCACGTGTCCGTGGATGTATGTTTGACCTCTCAGCAGATGTATGGCCGTGTTCCCGACGGTCAGAGTGACGGATTTAGTGCAGGTCACTCCGGTACTCCCGCAGGGAACGTTCTCGGCGCTGACGCTGAACAGCCCGCTGGTCTCCTGCGCCAGAACGTACTCACAGTCACCCAGGAACGAGAAATAACGGCCGTCAAATGTGATGTAGTGAGGGTCACCAGTGGCCACGCAGGTGCCCGCGCACAACGCCTGACCGCAGTGCCAGCGCTGCTCGCGACAAACACTGTCAAAGTGAACAACAGAGTTAAAGTCAGCATGAAACAGAAGCTGCGCTAGTCTTTTCTTCACTGTTGTGAGTGAAATGGCTTTGCAAACAAGAACAAATGTAGAGCGGGGCTTGATGTGTTTTGGGTGTTTTGATTGGGCTTTACATCATAAGCACTTTTTTTTGTAATGTTTTCAGTTACTAAAGCTTTAATTTCAGCCGTTTGGACTCAAATGAGTTGTTGTTTCTGCTCACCATGTGTTGCAGTCTTTAGAAATGGTGTCATTGGTGAAATAAAGTCTGCCGTTGTGATGACATGGACACTCGTTCGGCTTTACACACTGATCACCCTGAAGACACAAACATTTTTAGAACATATTTATGATGTGCATGTTAAGCCGTATCATGCGTTTAGAAGACTGAGGGACACACCAGCAGCACAGTCCCGTCCGGACAGACGCAGCCGTGGATGGGTTCGGTACAGGCGTCCAGAGGAGAGTTTGGACTGGAGCAGGTCCTCAGACACGAGCGAGGAGAGAAGATCAGAGACCCCGGACACTGATTGACCTCAGGACACGAGAGATCTGTGCAGTTCCACACGCCACGCGCACAAACACTACAAACACAGACAGAGAGGGTTCAAAATCTACAGAAAAGGCCTGAAGAAATGCACATTTTCTTCTCCTTCATTCTATCTGATTTTAATCTGTTTTACAACACAGCCACCATAAATCTCTTTCTGAGGTCTGTTCTTTACTGAATGTGCACTTGTTTTGTTAGGAGGTCAAACGGAGGTCACACTGTTTGTTCTTTCAGGACAGAGGGAGTGGCAAGAAAGGTCAACAAACAGTATAACGAGTGTTTGACAATTAAATAAACACTAAAGAGACACTCTGAAGCCTGTTTAAACCCTCCAAATTCAGCCCCCAAACATATTTGTTCACTTATAAATGTCTGAATGCCATTGCATTAGATCAAGAGTCTGAATCTGTGCATCTAAAATGTTGCAGGATCTTTTGTCTTTATTAAAGTCACTTCTTCATCATGTTTGAAGAAATAAATAAGTAAATAAATAAATCTAGGTCAAATAAAATATAAAAATATATAAATAATAAATCAA
>RJVU01071319.1:3901690-3912426 GCA_003731715.1 Anabarilius grahami
TATTTAAAAATTAGATTTTATTATTTATGTTCATTTTGATTTTAATTAATGTAATTTTTATTTGTTTATTTATTTATTTCACTCTATTTATTTATTATATTCTATGTATTTATTTTAATCTTAGTTTTATTATTTATTTATTTATACATTAATCTTTTTCACAGACCCACAAACTAGCAAATATCCCGGACCCCTCATGACATACAGAGCAGAATGTGACATGGTACACTATGAAGTGCACTAGTTCTATTGCTAATACTTCCATCCAAAACAGGGTATAAGGACCTTTTTAAAACATATGGTTATGCAAACAAAGCTAATTTTATTTAGTAACCTTGCAGCCACTTTATTGATCAACCAATTGAATCTAAACACTTAAAGACATCATGACCCACCTGGGCTTGTTGATCTTGTACACGCCATGAGTTTCCAAAGCTGGCGGCGTACTGAGACACACTTCCACCGCTGGTAGTGAAGTCATCTGTGCACAATTAACATGTAACATTGAACAATGCATGAAAAACATTGCAATAGCATGGAAATTATTTAGCTGTAAACAGAACAAAGATTGTCAGAATTTTGTAACTTAATTTATGTAGTCTTTCCAAACCAAGCCAAGTGTTCTTACCATCTGGGTTGTTGTTATAAACTCCGCAAAGCCCCCTAGTGGCAGCGAGGTGTTCGGCGGTAACCGTCAGGTAGACGGTGTTCTCCATGTCGAATTTCAGTCTAACGCCCAAACCGCTCTCCACGAACACAAAGTCTCCCAGCCAGTGAACGCTGACTCCTGACGACACACAAACACACTTCAACGTATTTAATTCACACAATAAAAATACACATGCTTAGCCAATATCATAAACTGTCATAGTAACTTCCCCGATCAGACAGGAAGTCACACCCCAAACCAGGGTTATTACACTCAAAAAAATGCTGGGTTAAAAACAACCCAAGTTGGGTTGAAAATGGACAAACACAGCGGTTAAGTTGTTTTAACACAACAATTGAGTTTTTAACCCTGCGAATGGATTGTTTTAACCCAACAAATGGGTTGTTTTAACCCAGCAAATGGGTTGTTTTAACCCCACGAATGGGTTGTTTTAACCCAACAATTGAGTTTTAACCCTGCGAATGGATTGTTTTAACCCAACGATTGGGTTGTTTTAACCCTGCGAATGGATTGTTTTAACCCAGTGGTTGGGTTGTTTTAACCCTGCGAATGGACTGTTTTAACCCTGCGAATGGATTGTTTTAACCCAACGATTGGGTTGTTTTAACCCTGCGAATGGACTGTTTTAACCCTTCGAATGGATTGTTTTAACCCAACGATTGGGTTGTTTTAAACCTGCGAATGGGTTGTTTTAACCCAGTGGTTGGGTTGTTTTAACCCAGCAAATGGGTTGTTTTAACCCAACGAATGGGTTGTTTTAACCCAACAATTGAGTTTTAACCCTGCGGATGGATTGTTTTAACCCAACGATTGGGTTGTTTTAACCCTGCGAATGGATTGTTTTAACCCAACGAATGGGTTGTTTTAACCCTGCGAATGGATTGTTTTAACCCAATGATTGGGTTGTTTTAACCCTGCATATGGATTGTTTTAACCCAACGATTGGGTTGTTTTAACCCTGCGAATGGATTGTTTTAACCCAACGAATGGGTTGTTTTAACCCTGCGAATGGATTGTTTTAACCCTGCGAATGGATTGTTTTAACCCAACGAATGGGTTGTTTTAACACTTCGAATGGGTTGTTTTAACCCAGTGGTTGGGTTGTTTTAACCCTGCGAATGGATTGTTTTAACCCAACGAATGAGTTGTTATAACCCAGTTGTTGGGTTGTTTTAACTCTGTGAATTGATTGTTTTAACCCAACGAATGGGTTGTTTTAACACTGCGAATGGGTTGTTTTAACCCAGCGAATGGATTGTTTTAGCCCAACGAATGGGTTGTTTTAACCCAGTGGTTGGGTTGTTTTAACCCTGCGAATAGATTGTTTTTACCCAACGAATGAGTTGTTATAACCCAGTTGTTGGGTTGTTTTAACTCTGCGAATTGATTGTTTTAACCCAACGAATGGGTTGTTTTAACACTGCGAATGGATTGTTTTAACCCAACGAATCGGTTGTTTTAACACTGCGAATGGGTTGTTATTACCCAGTGGTTGGGTTGTTTTAACCCTGCGAATGGATTGTTTTAACCCAACGAATGGGTTGTTTTAACACTGCGAATGGGTTGTTATAACCCAGTGGTTGGGTTGTTTTAACCCTGCGAATAGATTGTTTTTACCCAGAGGTTGGGTTAAATGTTTGCCCAACCTGCTGGGTTTTATTTAACTTAACTATTGTTTAAAAACGACTATATTTCTTGCTTAAAATGAATCCAAAATATGTTGGAAATTAACATTTATTATTAATGTGTTTAATAAATGAAATATTTATTAATAAGTTCAATGAATAATAATTAAACAATAAACATTTCTTAAATTGCTTATTAATAAATGTTCACCTTTTGATTATTATTGTTGCCTCTAGTAATTATGAGTCTGATTTTTAATTTCCAACCCATTTTGGGTTCATTTTAAGCCAGACATATAGTCATGTTTAAACAATTGTTGGGTTAAATAAAACTACCCAGCATGTTGGGCAAACATTTAACCCAACCGCTGGGTTTGTCTATTTTTAACCCAGCATTTTTTAGAGAGCATCTTTAACTAAAACTAAAACTAATAAAAGCATTTTTGTTCATTGAAATATAGCTGGAAAAATACCCTCTTGCCACTGATTAAGAATGAGTTTTGCAGCTGCAATACAAAACATAACATACTGTAGTTTCGTGTTTGTCATACCGTTTTGGAAGAGAGGTTCACCCTGCGGTAGTGCTAAACCGTTAAGAGTCAAGTTGCCTTTTTGAATGGAAACCAAACCAAGACCCAACATCATCCGCAGACCCTGAAACACAAAACAACCCACATAAACACTGCAATTAGCGCTGGGCGCGGCACAACACAACAATCAAACTCAATTTAATAACATCCCAAACTCCCAAAGCCAATTACGCTTTCAGTATTATTGACATTCAAAACGAGCTGCCAAGATTCCTACTTCTTTGATTTCTCATGCAATGACGAACAGAAACCAGCTGAAGATACAGATGTATGTTTGTGACAAATGATTTGTTTAATTCAGCAGTTTGCTCGTAATGACCTGGAACAACTGAGAGCCAGATGCAAAAGATACTGTATGTTGTGATGAGAACAGAAGCTAATTTTCTGGAATTGGCCAATCCTTTTACTGTATGTTTCATTATTTAATTCTCATGTTGAAGGTCTCAAAGTCAACATGAAATGTCTTTTTCAACCAGTTTTACCTCAGAATATGATGTATTATAGAGTAAAACTAGAATAGATACGATATGGATTTCGATCTTGAAGTTGTATTGAATCTTTCAACATTCATTCTAATGTTCATTCATGTTTATTTGGTGCTGTAACTAGTAGTAAAGAGCAAGAGATGATCGGTTCATAAAAATGAGAATCGATTAAAACTGAGAAATCAATATTTTTACCCAGCCCTAGTAAATATGGTCCATTTTGAGATCATATTGACTTCTAAACAGGCGTTTGTGTGAATATAAACAAGGTTCTCGTACCTTGCGACAGTGTCCCGCAGTATCACACACTGAACTCGTATACACGGCCCACGTCCCGTCAGTGGATGAAGCCAGCAGGTACGTGCAGCTGCCCTGGAAGTGGAAGTGCTTCCGGTCAAAGGTGCGGTAGTGCGTCCCGCCCCAGCTCATACAGGTGCCGGACGCCTGCGGGTCACGGACGCCGCGAATGACAGGAGAAGACCTGACGTCTGAGAGGAGAGACACGGAAACATCCACTCATATTAATGAGGGCAAAAAAATTATGGGTCCCACTTTATATTAGGTGGTAAACATTGAAATTAATTACAGATGTAATTACATGCAGGTGTTTTTAAAATATAAGTACAATGTAAAAACATGTATGCACACAATAAGTGCATTGTATCAAATGATTAATTTAAATGTAAGTACATAGTAGTCAAGGCCGCTTAATATAAAGTGGAACCAAATTATGTCTTTTGAATTGCACATAAAATTTCCATACATTGGAATTACACAGTTTTAACATAATAATACACTCTAAAAAATGCTGGGTTAAAAACAACACAAGTTGGGTTGAAAATGGACAAACCCAGCGATTGGGTTGTTTTGACCCAGCAGTTGGGTTAAATGTTTG
Organism: Anabarilius grahami; assembly: GCA_003731715.1. Taxonomy (NCBI): domain Eukaryota; kingdom Metazoa; phylum Chordata; class Actinopteri; order Cypriniformes; family Xenocyprididae; genus Anabarilius; species Anabarilius grahami. The sequence continues at coordinate 3,905,956 of RJVU01071319.1, forward strand.
CCCAACCTGCTGGGTAGTTTTATTTAACCCAACAATTGTTTACAAATTACTATATGTCTGGCTTAAAATGAACCCAAAATAGGTTGGAAATTAAAAATCAGACTCATAATTACTAGAGGCAACAATAATAATCAAAAAGATGAGCATTTATTAATAAGCAATTTAATAAATGTTTATTGTTTAAATATTATTCAAAAAAAGTATTAATAAATGTTTGTTTATTAAACATATTAATAAATGTTAATTTCCAACATATTTTGGGTTCATTTTAAGCAAGAAATACAGTAATTTTTAAACAATATTTGGGTTAAATAAAACTACCCAGCAGGTTGGGCAAACATTTAACCCAGCCGCTGGGTTAAAACAACCCAATCGCTGGGTTTGTCCATTTTCAACCCAACTTGGGTTGTTTTTAACCCAGCATTTTTTAGAGTGTAGTCATACAGAAATGAAAAGGGTAAGAAATATGCATAAATATGGAAACCTGGTTATTATTTATTTAAAACACAATGCATTTATTAGAACTATTACAGAAATCTGACCGGTTTAATTTATGCATGACTGACAAATATATGCATTATTATTATATACATTTATTAGTTTATGTTAAAATTGTGTATCCAAATGTATGGAAATGTGAACCTGTTGTAGGAGACTTAAAAAACATTAGGAACCTTTAAAAATAGGATAATAGGGGCACTTTGTATGCACATTTGTGATTTAAAAATAAAATAATAGAAGAGATTATCTTATTATATGCAAATATGCATATAAAGTGCCCCTATTATCCTATTCTTAAAAGTTCCTAATGTTGTTTTGAGTCTCCTACAACAGGTTCACATTCATCTAAGTTCAAAAAACACTTTAATTTTCTCATAATATCCACTGCAGCAACAGCTCTTTTCTCTCAATGTCTGAAACGGTTCGTTCGAAGATTCGGTCTCCCTAAACCCCGCCTTTCGATGAGTCTGCTCTGCTCTGATTGGTCAGATGGCCCAGTCTGTTGTGACTGGTCAGAAACCAAACGCTCATTATCATATCTGAATCTCAGCTCTTGATACGAACAGTAACGATGGCGTCGGTTTTACCGTATCAATCTCTTTGGCAGCAGAAAACAGCGTCTTCTCGACATGAACAACACAAACCAAACTCTTCCAGTCTCAGATACAACTACAGTGATTGAGGGAGGGGCAAAGAGACGCTGTTATCCGGCAGCCAATGAGCTGGCATTATGCAAATTAGTTACATTGTTACAATGAAGTGAGACTGAAATTACTGATGACTCGTTTCAGCAGTTCAGAATTGCTTCTTTCTTTTAGGAGACAAAAATTCCATTCATCTGCACTTTGATCTTTGAAACTTTGCAGACCTTTTACATTCACAATCAGCTATATTAACAGCCATATTGTGAAATGTAATACCTGAAAAAGCATAACAGGGGCACTTTTAATTTAGGAGTGATGTGAAGAACACTAATAACCTGGCAGGAGCGTGTAGGTGCATGACAGACAGGTCTGATCGGACGCATTTCTCCAGCTCAATCCCCACAGGTTACTGCAGCACTGCTCCAGCGCCATGAGGGACGCGTTATGAACCCCGGGAAACTCTTCACACGTCCAGGTAGAGAAACACTGACCCCTGGCACCCACCCCTGCACAGATATAGACAGAGAACAATCAAATGATCATAAACGCATATAGAACATACAGAAATAATAACATATTCAACTACATTTTCAATATCCGATAATGTACAGAGTAAAAAGCCATCCGATCTCACCCTGTGAGCAGTGAGGGCCGCCCCAGCCTTCACAGCACTGTCTCAGCGTCCGGTTCACCGTCTCGGTCTCAATGTCTGGAGGTCTAAGAGACAAAAACACATTCATATGATGTGACATCATAACATACTTTAGTGAAAACATGTGGTTCATTTTTCTCAATTTAACTGCACATTGTAATGTAAATATTACTCTAAGTAATTTTACACCAATTACATTTTTTTAAAAATTATTTTTCACTTAAATTTGCATAATTACAATAATTAGAATTTTGAGGCAAAAAAAAATCTATTAAAATATTCCAAGAAAAACATCCTTTTGATTTTGACCCAGGCAAATCAATTTTGCGATTCATCCAACAAAATATTTAATAAATTAAAGGGGTCATGAATTGAGAAACTAAAATTTTCCATACANAGTAATTTTACACCAATTACATTTTTTAAAAAAATATTTTTCACTTAAATTTGCATAATTACAATAATTAGAATTTTGAGGCAAAAAAAAATCTATTAAAATATTCTAAGAAAAAAATCCTTTTGATTTTGACCCAGGCAAATCGATTTTGCGATTCATCCAACAAAATATTTAATAAATTAAAGGGGTCATGAATTGAGAAACTAAAATTTTCCATACATATACATTTTGCATAAAAATTTGCATATAAATACATATTTTTTCAGGTTTTTCCAAGACTTAAATAACAATGATTGTTGACGGAACAAATTAAAATAAGAAATATGATTTCACATTCCGCTTGATTTTTAGTTGTTTTAGGTTGTTTTGTCTTATTTTAAATAATTTATTTCACCCTCCTGATTGGGAACCATTAGGTTACATCAAGAAAAGTAAGTTTAACATCAAGTAAAAAAAAAAAAAAACAATTCAATAAGGTTAAAAATGTAAGGTTTAGGAGCCCAACTAAAGCAAACACTGACCACCATACTGGTGACTTAAAATTGCGATTTTCTCCTTCAGTGATTCTGCTTGTTACCATTAGGTGTCTTCAATAATGGTCAATCATCACTCAATTATTAACTTAATTATCTCATTAACTTTAACACTGCTTGTGTTAAATTTAACAATTTGACACTCTTGAGTGTGGTCTCAAATAAACTGATGAGAGTTAATTTAACACTGGAGTTTTTGCTGTGTAATATTAATACATATGTATCTGATCTGACAGAATATCTGGGATACTGATGTTTTCTCTCACTTGAATATGTAACAGAACGCTTTAGGTCCCTGTCCCTTGTAATAAAGCGCGATGCCGTCGTCTCCTCCGTGTTCGTGCCGCATTCGGTCCACGTCCAGCCTCCAGCCCTGTGTGTTGTACTGATACACCGCGGAACATTCCACCTCTCGCTGCACGCGGGGGGAGACCATCCTCTCCACCCTCTCCTCCACCGTGTGTTCACACCAGAGTCTGGAGTCAAGGTTCGAAGAAAAGCTAATCAGTGACAAAGCTAGATTTTAACACTATGGCTTTGTTTAAATCACTAACCCTAAGTGTAATAAAACTTGAGTAAAATATCTCACCCCATGACCACGACCAGATTAACCCCCAATAGAGACACAAGGAGAACCTTCATTGTGTCTCTGAAGCCTAGAAACTCCAATTAAAGACAAGAGTAATTATTTCATCCTTAACAATAAACTTCACTTATAATAGTAGCAATCAGTTTGTTTCCCATTATCTTGACATTCTTAAAAGCTTGACATTAGTTTAAAAGACGATTATAAGTGTGTCTGTGTATTATGCGTACATCTTTACATACAGTTCAAATATAAAAAGTATTTCATTTGTGTCACGTTTTGATCACAACATCGTTCCATAATTGTATTAGAGATTTCAAGGCTTGTTTGTCCACATTTTTTCCAGCGAACAAAATTTTGCTAACATTCCCATTAAGTTACAAAACCGTTATTTCTTAACCTTCAAAATGTCAATTTTTAAAAAATGTTTTTTCTTGGTTATGCAAACATTAAGGGAACATTACATTTTGCAAACATTATGGGAATGTTACTTTTGAACATTCCGAAACAAGTTGCAACATTTAAAAAATTCTAGATGAATGTCCAAATTAAACATTTCAGGAAAAAACATTCCATGAATGATGTATAAATATAGTTTTTGTGCTAAGGTTTTAAGAACATTATTAAAGACTGGTTAACTTTTAACAAATGTTATGTTAACGTTACTGGAAGAACGTTGTGAGAACGTTCTGAGAACGTTCCCTGTTAGCTGGGATATTATTGCTGAACATGGAAGACACTGAAATCACTTTCTACATTTAACATAAAATCTCACGAAATGTCAGACATGCTTTTAAAAAGATCATGATGCAGGAGTACAGTTATGAAATATAGTAATTAGTTATATAACCACGAGTGAAGTGCATTTTTACCTCAGTCTTCAGAGTTTATCAGGCGCTCTTGAGCACAAGAGAGTCTGATTTCTTCACAAATCAATTCCTTTGTCCTTATTTCCAATATATTCCAAATCCATCAGTAGTAGATATGTCTCAGTGTTCGCTCTCTTCCACAGGTGTAGAGCGGTTCTTTTCTCGGGTTATGTGTTGGTTGGTAGGATTTAAATGGTGAGGGGTGGACGGGCCCATGGCAGCATGTGGAAAGAGTGTCATTGGTGGAAAGTCCGGAGGGTCACAGCTGTAGATGCATCCATTAGTTTATAATTTGGTGACGCCAATGTTCAGTAGTCCTCCGTCCCAGCTAAAGAAAGGGGGTAGTGATGTTCAGTGTAGATCCCCCTGACGGAGGGCTGTTTGTGCAAGTCTAATCCTATAAAGACTCACTTTGGTGGAAGGATTTCAGGGGCGTTTATTTAATAAAGTAAGTCAATAGGTGAGGACCAGGGGGCATGTAAACGCAACCAACATCTCTGGCCCAGAGCTTCCAGAAAGAGATCTTGGGGGTTTCCAGACACAAACACAGCTGCCACCGTCCAACATTTCCTGCGGTCTGAGAAGATTTCCTCTTCTCTTCACCACACGTGTCTCTTTAGGACAGTGGCGCCTCCAGGATTTTTTTAATGGGGTGGCCAACTGGGGTCAGTAAAAATGTTGTGGTGGCACCCTATCTACAAAATCTACCAAATCTTTAATCTACTAAAACTAATAGTGATCAGTCAACTCGTGATCTATGAAAAGAGATACATTAAAGCAGATGTTGTTTTAAATTTACTAGCCAAATCTCAGAAACTGAAGAGTAGAGAATTATGTAATTAATGGCACAACACTGGAAGAGACATGTATATAAAGTGAACAGTGTTTCCCATAGGATTTTGTGAGACTATTTCATTATTAGGGGATTATTATTAGGGTTTCAGGTGCGTGGCATAGTAACTCATTGGATCATAACTCATTAAAGGTGTAGGCTCAATTCGCTCGTCGTTACAGCAAACTTTTCGGGTATTTTGGATTTTTTGAAAAACCTACTTTTGCGAATTAGTCCAAGCGTTGTGATTTTTAGCGCAAGCCCACAACTTTCGTACCACATGGTAGAACTCCTCGTTCACCTTTGCCTCTAGGACCGCCGCTGTCCACCGAATCGTTCGTTAAATATTGGAGATTATTTCAAAAACCAACTTTGGCGAACTAGTCCTAGGTTTTTGGCTCAACTTCTCAATGATAAAGCTTTATAAACCATAAATTTCCTATGGTAAATTGGCTGTAAATGCTCTTTTCCATCTATGATCCAAGTGGTTACATGCTTGCTAATAAAACATAATACCATTTTACGCATGTGCTTAAAGGCCTTAAAGCGCTTGAACCCCGAAAATTGCTATTATAATTATTCCTCCTATGACAGTGATAGCCATATATTGTAAAACAAATGCACTGCAACATAAATGAATGCTTCATAAGCATATTATTTAATGTTGCATGGAAGATACAATAGTTTTGTCCTAATTTCTACACTTGTAAGAAAAGGGATAAACCCTTGAGCTTTTATTTAGATGGTAAACTAACATTTCTGTGAAAGGTCTACAATAGCTTATTACAAATCTAGTGAAATGCAGTAATTTTCACACAAAAATGTTGGAAACTATGCAAATGTTAAAATAATGCCCAACTAGTGCCCGCTATTGAAAACACCGGATCAGCTGATCGCATGAGCAAAGTGAGCACTTGATTTTGAAACACTCAGAGCAAACAGACTATACACTTACTTAATTAAATCGAAGCCACGCCACCACATTAATTCTGAAGTTTGTTCTACTGTTAATGTGTGCAGAACAAATACGCTGCATTTAAATTCACTTTGTTTACTCTCACAAATGTTTAAAAGAGTTCCCATTGGAGGTGTCACGCACATGGATCACATTACTGCAGAAAGCAAGCTTGCATGAATTTAGTCAGCCTTATTCATTTTGGTTGGGAAGAGAAAAGGAGTTTTGATGAACTTTAAAATTAATAAACTTCCTTATCGGTTATGGAAGCTTGTTTGTCATATCGCCACTTAAAGGGAAAGTTCAGCCAAAAATGAAAATTCTTTCGTTATTTACTCACTGACGTTATAAACCTGTATGACTGACTTTCTTCTGGTGAACACAAAAGAAGAAGATCCAACAACAAAATCAAAAAGACACAAAATATTTTCTTTTGTATTCCAGAGAGGAAAGTCAAAGTAATTAGTGAAATACTTTTACATTTAGCGGGATATGAGAAGCT
>RJVU01071387.1:0-12801 GCA_003731715.1 Anabarilius grahami
TTCATACAAAGGAGAAGCCACATTCATGTTCTGTGTGTGGAAAGAGTTTTCATGTACAGAAAATGGATAAAGTAATCAAATATAAAATAACTCTGCATATTATCATCACTGTATAAATTAAATATTAACCATTTTTTAGTTACAAAAGCTATTCAGTGAAGAGCAGTGAGTGATTTCTTTGTAATTTGTTGTTGGATTTAACATTAAAAACAGGCAGCAGGAATAGGGTTTTTTTTCCCTTTAAGACATGCATGATCCAGTACTGTTACACATACGATGTCGTTCACTTAAGACATAACTGGCTATGTTTGCTAGGATACCCGCCAAGACGGGGATGTTGATATAATTTTGTCTGCTGAAGCGCAAGACTTGAAAGAGAACTCAGTATTTACGCTTCGGATGAGCGCACACACAAATCTCATCACAGCGCGCGAGTTCTCTTTCGCATCTTGCTCCTGAATGTTTAAATTAGCAAGGCTTAAATGAGTTTAGTTTAAACGCAGATAGTAAAGTGTGCTTGCGCGCTATCAACACCCGGGTGATGACGGCGTAAATGACTGGACATTAGAGAATACGGCACTCGCATATATGCACATATTGCCACAAAGGTTTAATATTTTTAAAATGGAAACAAAAAGAGGAAGAACTGTGTTTTATAGTTCGTTTGGTAATAACTATACATGCAGTGAAGACTGTAACACTCTGCCTAAATAAGGCAGGCTTCACAAATAAAGTTTGTTATTTTCCCTCCTAAAACTGTTTGAATTAATGCCACCCACTGTTAAAACATTACTGTGGTTTATCACACCTGAGTTCAGTTTGTCACACCCAGGCCTGATTACTGCCACACCTGTTCACAATCAAAAAATCCCTTAAATAGGACCTGCCTGACAAAGTGAAGTAGACCAAAAGATCCTCAAAAGCTACACATCATGTTGAGATCCAAAGAAATTCAGGAACAAATGAGAAAGAAAGTAACTGAGATCTATTAGTCTGGAAAAGGTTACAAAGCCATTTCTAAAGCTTTGGGACTCCAGCGAACCACAGTGAGAGCCATTATCCACAAATGGCAAAAACATGGAACAGTGATGAACCTTCCCAGGAGTGGCCCGCCGGCTGACCAAAATCACCCCAAGAGCGCAGTGAGGACTCATCCAAGAGGTCACAAAAGACCCCACAACAACATCCAAAGAACTGCAGGCCTCACTTGCCTCAGTTAAGGTCAGTTCATGACTCCACCATAAGAAAGAGACTGGGCAAAAATGGCCCACATGGCAGAGTTCCAAGATTATAACCGCTGCTGAGCAAAAAAGAACATAAAGGCTCGTCTCAGTTTTGCCAGAAAACATCTTGATGATCTCCAAGACTTTTGGGAAAATACTCTGTGGACTGATGAGGCAAAAGTTGAATTTTTTGGAAGGTGTGTGTCCCATTACGTCTGGCTTAAAAGTAACACAGCATTTCAGAAAAAGAATATACCAACAGTATAATATGGTGGTGGTAGTGTGATGGTCTGGGGCTGTTTTGCTGCTTCAGGACCTGGAAGACTTGCTGTGATAAATGAAACCATGAATTCTTCTGTCTACCAAAAAATCCTGAAGGACAATGTCCGGCCATCTGTTTGTGACCTCAAGCTGAAGCAAACTTGAGTTCTGCTGCAGGACAATGATCCAAAACACACCAGCAAGTCCACCTGAATGGCTGAAGAAAAACAAAATGAAGACTTTGGAGTGGTCTAGTCAAAGTTCTGACTTCAATCCTATTGAGATGCTGTGGCATGACCTTAAAAAGACGGTTCATGCTCGAAAACCCTCCAATGTGGCTGAATTACAACGATTCTGCAAAGACGAGTGGACCAAAATTCCTCCACAGTTATCACAAACGCTTGATTGCAGTTGTTGCTGCTAAGGGTGACCCAACCAGTTATTAGGTTAAGGGGGCAAGCACTTTTTCACACAGGGCCATGTGGGTTTGGATTTTGTTTTCCCTTCATAATAAAAACCTTCATTTAAATACTACATGTTGTGTTTACTTGTGTTATCTTTGATTAATACTTTAATGTTTCAGATCATCAAACAAATTTAAGTGAGACAAACATGTAAAAAAAAAATTAAGCAAAATAATCCCACCAGATTGGATATTTCCTCAAGAATAAAAAAAGACAAAAACACAGAATGGTGCAATCGAGTTTAATTATCCAAAGAGAGCATGTTGAGTGTTGCTCCAGAATGCCGGTAAGTCCACTTCTTTTATGGGAAATGTCATGATCCTGATTACATCATAGGGATTCCCTGATGCGTTGTGGCAGAACTATCGCAAGACAAAAAAAGGGAACACAAACACTTGATGGAGCAACAGAAAGACAGGGGAACACAATTATACACAGACAGCTGACATATATATACACAATTAATAATAATAAACCCCTTATAGAGTGTCCGTAATAACTCTTCAGATTAACCACGTTAAATACATCAGTTTTAGGTGGGTTGCCTCAGCGCACAGTGTAATTTATTTGCCCTGTTTTGCTTTTTACTTCAGCTGGTACTCCCACTTGGGAATTAGCTTGGTAGACAATTTATTAGAGGAACCTGAAAGAGCAAGTTGTAATGCTGAATCAACAGAGTTGGGATCCATTTGCAGCTTTATTAAAAGGTACTTCGTAGTATACACAGGCAAGGGTCGACCACCAGTGTCAGGTACAAACAGGGCTGAGCAGAGACGTAGTCTTAAACCAGGTAGTAGGTCAGGGCAGGCAGCAAATAGTAAATACACAATTCAGGCAGACAGAGAACAAAGGTCAAGGCAGGTGGCGATGTATCGTAAACAGAGAAAACAGTCTGGGGTCATACACAGTTAAATCATAAACAGGAATAAGCGCTCAGAGTTGTTAGCCACGGCAAAACAAAACTTTGCAGTGAGTGAGTGTGAGCGTGTTGGTTAAATAGTCCACGGGATTGGCTACAGTTGTGTGCGAGATCAGCACCAGGTACAGGATCATGGGAAATTGAGTCCAGGGGGGAAGATCAATACTCTGGTGATGGTGACTTCTGGCGGCAATCAGAGGGAGCCACAGAGGTTTGATTTGTGACACAAGTCATAGTGACTCCTTAAAATAGTTTAAAACAGTTCATAAATGCATTCATAAGTGCAGGAGGATTTAGAAGTACTAGAAAGTTTTAAAATGCCCTCTCTGAGCAGTGGCAGCTAATAGCGCCAGCGTTCACCTGGAAGTCATGGATTTCTCCTGTGTTGAATGAACGATGAAACGATGACAAACTTGCATGGTTAGTTTGACTCTTGTAGTAGGGAAGAGTTCTTTCTCTCTTCTAGGTAAGCACATGGGGTGCAGGTTGAGGCCTGGCCATGGAGCACCCAGCAAATGTGGAGTGTTGGCTGGAGGAGGCAAGAGAGTGAGGGGAAGCTGTGTGTCGTTCTTTAAAGTCTGGGAGAAGTTGCACCTCTTAGGGTCAACCTGATCAATAAATGGGAAATTCCTCTGTGGGGGAGTTTATGGCTCTTGTTTTTAAGCATGATTAAACTGGGCCTGGGATTGTGTTAATTTATACTCCAATTAATACAGCAAACACAAACTGCATCCTATGAGGAAGTTATACATGAAAGTGTAAGTCATGAAATGAGCATTAATTTGATTGGAGACACAATATATGTGAGGTTACATGAACTAGTAGTTCGCACATAAGACATGCATAAAACAAAATACAAAACAAAAGACACTTTACAAGACAGTTATAATCATACGCACAATGTCCTGAGGTGCATGTTCATTTATAGAATTTATAGTTTGTCTATAAATTGAGGCATGGTCTCAATTTTCCCTATGGCCTAGTGATTCAAAGTTAGTTTAATGCCTACAAAAACGACTGGTTTGGACAGTCAAACGAGCTGTCCAAACCAGTCATTTGGACAGCTCGTTTGACTGAGCTGTCAAACGAGCTTTTTGGTTGAACTTCTCTTTTTTTCCGAGTGCGGGCGTACAGTTCAAAATGCTCACGCAGAAACGCATTTTCGAGTGCATCCGTCCCCAGGATTGGTTTGCAGCGATCGACCTGAAGGACACATACTTTCATGTCTTGATACTTCCGCGACACAGGCCATTCCTGCGTTTTGTGTTCGAAGGACGAGCATATCAGTACAGAGTCCTACGCTTCGGGCTGGCCCTATCGCCCCGTGTCTTCACTAAAGTCGTGGAGGGAGACCTTGTTCCCATGAGAGAACAGGGTGTTCGCATTCTCAACTATCTCGACGACTGGCTCATTCTAGCACAGTCTCGGGAGCAGTTGTGCGAACACAGGGATTTGGTGCTCTGCAACTGGGAAAAGAGCAAACTCTCCCCTGTGTAGAGGATCTCTTTTCTCGGTATGGAGTTGGATTCGGTCGAACAGATAGCACGCCTCACAGAGGAACGTGCTCAGTCGGTGTTGAACTGCCTGAATACGTTCAACGGCAGGACAGCTGTCCCACTGAAATTCTTTCAGAGGCTCCTGGGGCATATGGCGGCTGCAGCGGCAGTAACCCCGCTCGGTCTGCTTCATATGAGACCGCTTCAACACTGGCTTCGCGGCCGAGTTCTGAGATGGGCGTGGCAACGCGGCACGTTCCGGGTGCCAATCACTCAGGAGTGCCGCCAAGCCTTCAGTCCGTGGTCGGACCCTTTGTTTCTCCTGGCAGGAGTGCCCCTAGAACAAGTGTCCCGGCATGCTGTGGTATTCACAGATGCTTCTGCCACCGGCTGGGGTGCCACGTACAACGGGCATGCAGTGTCAGGGGTTTGGACGAGACCCCATCTGCATTGGCACATCAACTGCCTCGAGTTGCAGAACTCTCGCGACAGCCCCTCCCTGGCCCATTCCTCTGAGGAAGGACCTTCTTTCTCAGAGATGGGGCACTCTTTGGCACCCGCATCCAGACCTCTGGAAACTCCATGTCTGGTCCCTGGACAGGACGCGGAGGTTCTAGGTGACTTATCCCCCAAGGTACTTAACACCATCACTTCGGCACATGCATCGTCTACGAGATTACGCCTCGATGTGGAACCTGTTTGTCAAGTGGTGCTCTTCTCGCCGAGAAGACCCCCGAAGATGCTCGATCGGAGTCGTGCTTTCCTTCCTGCAGCAAGGGTTGGAGCATAGGCTGTCCTCCTCCACCCTCAAAGTCCATACTGCTGCTATCTCCAATTACCGCGACCACATAGATAGCAAATCTGTTGGTCAGTACGGCCTGGTTGTCAGGTTCCTTAGGGGGGGGCGAGACGGTTAAATCCTCCTCGACCCCCTCCCTCTTGGGACATTGCTCTGGTGCTAAGAGCACTCCTGATGCTCCCTTTGAGCCCTTGCAATCAGCAGACTTAAAGATTCTGTCTAAGAAGACTTTGATGCTGGTTGCATTGGCCTCCAAGAAGAGGGTAGGGGACCTGCAGTCATTTTCGGTCGACGAATCGTGTCTAGAGTTCAGGCCGGGTGACAGCCACGTGGTACTGAGACCCCGGCCTGGCTATGTGCCCAAGGTTCCTACCACTCCCTTCAGGGACCAGGTAGTGAGCCTGCAAACGCTGCCCTCGGAGGAGGCAGACCCAGCCCTGGGTTTGCTCTGTCCAGTTCGCGCTCTGCGACTGTACAAAGACAGAACTCAAAGCTTCAGGACCTCAGACCAGCTCTTTTTCTGTTACGGAGGCCAGCAGAAGGGAAAGGCTGTCTCCAAGCTGAGGATGGCCCACTGGATAGTGGATGCCATCGCCCTGGCTTACCAAGCTCAGGACGTGCCCTGCCCACTCAGGTTGCATGCTCATTCCACGAGAGGTGTCGCATCCTCCTGGGCGCTGGCTCGTGGCGCCTCGCTGACAGACATTTGTAGAGCTGCGGGCTGGGTGACACCTAACACGTTCGCTAGATACTATAGCCTTCGTGTCGAGCCGGTCTCGTCCCGTGTTCTAGCCTCAGGTCAGAGGCACGGAGAGGCCCCGGCTTAGTGTCGGCTTGCTGCGCTACGTGCGCTTTTTTCTCCAGAGAGTCCCTACAAGGCAGACCCTGTTGAGTCCTCCGATCTCCCTTCGGCAGCCAACGTGGTGGAGCGTCTGGCGCCAGGATTTACCAGCGTTATTCAATAGTCTTACTGAATGGGTTTTGGGAACAGCAGTGATCGACACTCTCTGTGTTAGCCCTGTCCCACCGTCATCAGGCAAGGGGGTCAGGTGGCTTACTACAGAGCACTGGAAGGGGGCAGCTCCTGTGGCGCTTTAGTAGGGATTCCTATTCGTCGGTCTGTCCGACGTACGTCGAACGTGACCAACTGAATGGGAACGTCTCGGTTACAAAGGTAACCCTCGTTTCCTGAAGGAGGGAACGGAGACGTACGTCCCGTCGCCACAGTTGCTGTGTACCCCGATGCTGCCGCCTAACCTGTTCGGCTCTGAAGCGAAAAGGTGAAGATGCAATGCACCTGCTGCTCATTAAATACCCGCGCTGCGAGGCTAGCAGCTGATGCATATGATTGCATGCCAATGTTCATTGGCGTGTTTTAGTTACACTCAAAGAAGATTGGACTCTCTAGCAACATTCCTATTCGACGGTCTGTCCGACGTACGTCTCTTGTTCCCTCCTTCAGAGAACGAGGGTTACCTTTGTAACCGAGACATTCTTCTGTTTTTTTCAAAAATCGCACCCTGTATATATATATATATATATATATATATTAAACATTGTTTGTACCATATTTGTCACTTTTAATTTTATTATACAAAAATTATCTGGTAAAATAGTTGTATTTCTATGCACTTCTGTGATTGTAGACAATGCATGACTTTTACTTTGGAGTGACGACATGACGTCACAAGACTACACCGCTCTTGAATCTGTTGTGATTCTGCTGAATAAAGGTTTGTTTTAAGAATTTAAGCTGTTTTAATCGACAGAAACAGTTTTGTAGTTTAAATAGTTTTACCAGCAATGTTAAAATAGTTTATTTACTATATAATGTAACATTGCAATGTTAATGCTAACTGTAATGAAGGGTATTTGTGTGAGTAAAACTCATCCACTGATGAGAAACGGTAAACCTGCATCTCATTTCTCTCCCTCTCTATATATCATAAATCAGTTTATCATGAACATGAGTTCAGTCTCGGGCGAGTAATGATGGAGAAACTGAACTTTTCAACTCCGAGTCAATTGAATCAAATACTTTGAGAAATGGTTCAGTGATTCATGAATCACGACATGTGCTGCTCAAACAGTGAACATGAACGAGAACAACAAACACTAACAAACCAACTAATCATGTTTTCATCAAAGAGTAATCGTTTAAATATAATCTAAAATTCTTTAAATATGAAGTTTATTAATTTGCAGTGTTAGTTTTGAGTGTTTTTTTTGTCCAACAGGTCATTGAAGACCATTAACTCCATTAATTATTCTCTTCTTAAAGATGGCGTTTATTAAAGAGGAGACTGAAGACATGAAGATTGAGTTTAATAAAGAGGAGTTTGAAGAAATAAAGACTGAAGAAACATTCAGTGTGAAAAATGAAGATATTGAGGAACAAACAGGTTGGTTTTATTCTCACAGCTGAACTCAGTCATTTGATCATTATTAAAATGTCCAGCTCTACAGAAATAGAGAATATACAGAACTTTAATCATATAATATTACAGAATCCATTCATTCCAGCGTAATATCATTCAGGTATAAATTCCTGTTTAATTGATCATGAAATGGTTTAATTAAGGTTTGCACATGCTGAATGAATTTCCAGTTTCAAATCATTACTAAACAGCAAAACAAACTGTGTGAAATCAGCAGCTCTTCTGGCGCACTCAGTGTCTGAATTCACTTAGTCGTTTCATTCAAGTGGACTTACTGTAGAGCAAGGGTTAGGGTTTGGTTTAGGGCTGGTTTCTTGTAATTAAAGGGTTAGCTCACCCAAAAATCTAAATTCTGTCATTTATTACTTACCCTCATGCCGTTCCACACCTGTAAGACAACTTCACTTTAAAATTCAGTGTTTCCATTAAATGTGACCCTGGACCACAAAACCAGTCATAAGTCGCATGGGTATATTTGTAGCAATAGCCAACAATACATTTTTTGGGTCAAAATTATGTGATATTAAGTAAAGATCATGTTCTATTAAGATATTTTGTCCATTATTTTAGTCCGTTATATTCAAACAAATCATGGCAATGTTTGGATTTGTCCTGTGCATGTTTCTGTGTACTTTAGTAAATATGCAGTTTATGTTTTTTTGGCTTCTCTATGTGGTTCTGTTCAGTATTGTAACTGGACTGGTCTAAAATGTAAACAAGCTCTTTGCTGTTGCACACACAATACACTGAATCCTCAAACGAGTTGTGCTGTGTTTATTGTGTGGGTGCTTTAGTGTACATAAATGTATGAATTATTTGAACTCATGGCATTTGGTTATTTGGTGTCCTTTTGGAGTCTGTAAGTGTCCTCTTTTTGAAAAAACATCTAAATTTACCTTGAAAAAAGCTTAAAAATACAGTTTTGTGAGAATCACACTTCAAATCTGAAGTATGCTTAATTTCACAATAAGTGTGAGATTAAGTTTTTAAATTTGACAAAAACAATTACATCACATGGGTCAAACTTAATTACGTGACTGACTTTACATTATCATTAATGTTAAAGTAGTTTACTTGTTGCTGAAGGTGCCTGGGCCACCACAGTCGTGCTTTGTGGTTTTGATGCATCTGATTGCTGGGCTGGGGACACCAAGACAACATGAGCACAGCAATACTGGAACAAAACTATATCTGTGTACTGATGTTATGCAAATTCAACACAGAATAGTACAGCTTCATTCGCCTACACTGCAAAAAATGCTGTTCTTACTTAGAATTTTTGTCTTGTTTCTAGTCAAAATATCTTAAAGTTCTTAAATCAAGAAGCATTTTCTTGACAAGTAAAAATTATTTTCTTGTTTTCAGGAAAAATAAGTCAAAATTAAGTAAGTTTTTCCTTAAAACAAGCAGTGTTGGGGAGTAGTTAACTACATGTAGCGGCGCTACTAGTTTAACTACATTTTTCAGTAGCTTGAATGCAATTCAGCTACTTTTAAAACAGTGAAGCTTTTCCAGTAGTTAACTACATTTACCAGAAGTAGCGGTGTAGCGCGACCAAAAGCTACAAGCTACATTCCGTTTTGCATTCTGCGATGCATTGAAGCAGCACAGCGTCTTCAGAATCGATTAGTAAAGGTTACGCTTAATTTATAAACAAATGATTAAAACGCTGTCTGTGTGGAAGACTTCAAGCACACACAGGTGAATAATAGCCTTTTTAAATTGATTGTCCTGCTTTATTGCAGTCTATTTCAAATGTATGCAAACTATTTTATTACAATGGTGACCCGCCATAGTCTAATCTGTCCTGCCACAGTTTTATAATGAACCTAATTCACTAACGCAGTGTTTTGCGTCATTGCATTGCTAAAGCATCCGTAATAAAATCGGTTGCTCGGGTATAAGAATATTCACGCGAGAAGCTCATGATTCGCGTCTCAGATCTTGTTAATATACCTGGGATCTTGTTAATACACTTCTATCTACTGAGGCTTACTCAACGTATGAGGTTCAGTTAATTATGTTGAATTCTTTTAAATCTGTGTTGTGTGCTCTTATTTATAGACCCCACATCATAAAGATTTTATAAGTAATTTTTTATTGGTTATTCCATTTTCAGATAATATTAATTTTGGGAGATTTTAGTGTTCACGTGTGTTGTCCTTCCAGACCAGAGTTTAATCATCTATTAGAGTCATTTGGTCTATCGGTGTGTTGTAGGCCCTACACATGAACGTGGTCATACTCTAGATTTAGAGTTAACACTTGGTTTTTCTGTCGGCAGTGTGCAAATTGCTGACACTGTATTTTCTGAGCACAAGACTGTTTTGTTTAACCCTACTTTTTCTTATAATGGTCAGGCTAATGATGGTTCTGTTGCTGTTAAATCTCGGGTGCTAGATGATTTTCAGTCCTTGTTCTGGTATGGGACCTGAGGAGTTGATTATCTAGTTCATGTTCTGACGTTTTGAATTCTGTGGCTCCTTTGAAAACTTCCTTCCTTATTCAAGTTACGAAGGTGTAAACTGGCATCGTGTCAAGACTCAGCCCTGGTTGAACAGCAATAGCAATACTATTAGGCAGGAGTGCAGGAGGGCTGACCATTAATGGCTCAAAGATAAATTACAAGTCTCATCTCATCTCGGACACAAGTCTCATCTCGGACACAAATATGGTGGTGGGCATAGCGGAAGTGACATCTTTGGAACCCATGGATAACATGGGTTACTGCTGTTACTGCTTCCTGGGGAAAAACTTTACTTTGTGAAAAATCTTTCTTTTTGACAGATCTTCAAATCTTAGATCTATAGCCAAGTTGATGTCTATCCTCTCTTTCAATGATTTGAAGGTTGTTTGTGCCTTTGTGTCTTTCTCGTTTGGATTATTGTAACTCTTTGTATCTGGGTGTGAGTCAGGCCTCCCTCTCTCGTCTGCAGCTGGTTCAGATCTCTGCTGCTAGGCTTTTAAAAAAAGACCATAGTACTCCTGTATGGATTTCATTACATTGATTATCGATTTGATCCAGAATCCAGAAAAAAGTGTTGTTGTATGTTTACAAATCTCTCCATGGCTTGGCACCAGAGTATATTTCTAATTTAATTAGTTTACATAAACCTTTGAGATCTGTTCGCTCCAATGATCAGTGTTGTCCGGTGGTTCCTCTAGGGTCATTTCAGTGGGTGTTAAAAACTTATTTATTTTCCTTTAGCTTTTAATAATGTTTTGTAAACTGTATGTATTTGTTTATTTTTTGCTATTTTCATGTACTGCACTTTGGTACCCACTGTGGTTTTTGAAAGTGCTCTAGAAATAAAGTTGAGAGTGGCATATTTAATCTAGATGTGTATATCAGAGGTAATTTAAAATCATTCTATTTTACTTCATTACTTTGCTTACGCACAGTTAAGAGTGTGTGTATGGTGCGCACATATTTACGCCTAATTTATTTTTTATAAATCCTGATATATGTGTGGAAAATGCATACCCACATTTTAATGCCTTTTTTGTGCAAGCACAACGTTTATTCATCAGGCCCCAGAGGTGTAAACAGGTATCTGTCTCCCTCGTCTACTAATGATCCGAGGGGTGGTGAGCATAAATTGAACTGCAACGTAATCAGTTATTATCTCATTGGTCCTCTCTCGTTTTTGCATGTGCTCATAATTTCTTTGTATGACAGCCTGGCCTAAAATGATGTCACACAATTAAACACAAATAAAACAATTGACTCCAAGCACAACTACACAATATGCTTACAAAATATTTAAGACATTTTTATTATTTGAATAAAAGGGTGAATATTAGGGCTGTGAATCTTGGGGTTGACAGCGAATCGATTCGATTCAGGATTCACAGATGTTCGATTTGTTCTCGAATGATTTTTATCAAATTCAGAACGATTCTATTCGAGACGATTCACATTAAAATTCGATGCAATGCGATTCGATTAATTTGATTCGATTCTGCATTTTTATATGCATTGATTAGGGTTATTGAATAAAAAAATAACTATATTTAAACAAGTTATGAAGTCAAATATCGAGCTTCCGCCAGACCGCCTTCTTTATTCAAGTTACGAAGGTGTAAACTGGCATCGTGTCAATTACACTTTTTCCGTAAGTTAAATAGAGAAGACATGGGACGTAGCATAAGTTTTGAGAACTGCAAGAGTTTTACACTTTTAACATTTAAAGCAGAACTAAGTAACTTTTTTTACCTTCATAAATAGTTTTCTAAGTCCTTACGATGGTTAATTGACTTGTAGTGTTGTGTTTGAGGCGTGCACTAACCCCCTCTGGCACGTCTACGCCAAAAAACAGCACTTGCAACTTGAGCTGCGCCGACCCGACACAATCTCGCCTCATGTTCACGTTCATGCGAGAGTGACAAAATGCTTTACGGTAATTCAAAAACAATGTATATATTATGACGTTATAAGACGATTTCGAAAATTACCCACCTCCATCGAGTGTACTGTATTTGCAAATTACCCACCTCCTCTTTCTTGTACTGTATTTGCAAAACTACTGCGCTGGCGAGCGTTGTAGTCATTGAAGTCCAGAGCTATGCATGGGAGTATTTATGACAGTGTGATTCACTGAAGGAAACTGTAGGGGGAGCTTCGCATATCTTACTTAGTTCTACTTTAAGAGGCTGTTGTGTCAACCATTTGTTGCAATATTGAGCTGTTAAATATTATTTAGATTTAAAAAAAAAAAAAACATGATTTCCATTAATCAAATATTTTTTTTCTTATTTTCACTGGCATTTCTGGACTAGTGTCGATGACCAGTGCATCTTTGAGCCTAAATTCAGCATGAGTAAAATACTTAAGTACAGTTAAAATCAGATACTCAAAGACTTTTACTCAAGTTGTCTTAGAAATGGTATCTTGTAATGGAGTAATTTTCATTGTAAGGTGTCTGTACTTTTACTCAAGAATGGTTTTCAGGTACTCTTTACACCTCTGCTCTTTCCAGAGTGACGACTTCAAAAAGTTCAGTTCAGTTCTCTTTCAAGTGAATCCTCATGTGGACCTAAAGGTTACCTTTAAATATGAAACTCTTTCCACACTGATCACATGTAATGGTTTCTCTTCAGTGTGAATATCCATATGTTCCCTAAGTCTTTGTTCCCATGTGAAGCCATTCCCACACAGACTGCAGGTGAAAGGTTTTTCTCCAGTGTGAATTTTCATGTGG
>RJVU01071404.1:5020-16017 GCA_003731715.1 Anabarilius grahami
CAACTATATCTGACACCACAACAACAGCTGATGTAACAACAACAACAACTTTGGCTACCACAAGGACCCCTGAAACATCCTCAAATGTTGCGCCAACATCGACAACTGAAGCGGCAACCACAACTATGTCTGACACCACAATGACAGTTGATGCAACAACAATTTTGGCTACCACAAGTGCCCCTCAAACATCCTCAACTGTACCAACATTGTCGACAACTGATGCAGCAACCACAACTATATTTGACACCACAAAAACAGCTGATGCAACAACAACAACGACTACTGGTGCAACAACAACAACAACTTTGATTACCACAAGCACTCCTCAAACATCATCAACTGTATCGCCAATGTCCACAACTGATGCAGCTTCCATAGCTATGTCTGACACCACAACAACTGTTGATGCAACAACAACAACTTTGGCTACGACAAGGAACCCTGAAACATCCACAACTAAATCTGACACCACAACAACTATTAGTGCAAAAACAACTTTAGCTACCACAAGCACAATCACAAGAACCCCTCAAACATTCTCATCTGTAGCGCCAACGTCGCCAATTGATGACGCCACTACAAGTGTTGATGCAACAACAAATTTGGCTTCTGCAAGCACCCCTCAAACATCCTCAACTGTAATGCTAACATCAACAACTGATGCAGCAACCACAACTATATCTGACACCACAACAAGTATTGGTGCAACAGCAACAACTTTGGCTGCCTCCAACACCCTTCAAACATTTTCTACTCCAGCACTAATGTCGACAACTGATGCAGCAACCATAAGTATGTCTGAAACCACAACTGTTGATGCAACAACAACAACTTTGGCTACCACAAGCACCCCTCAAACATCCTCAATTGTAGCGAAAACTGATGCATCAACCACAGCTATGTCTGAAAGCACAACAACTTCGGCTATCACTACATCCCCTCCACCATCCTCAACTATAGCATCAACTTCGACAACTGATGTAGCAATTACATCTATACCTGAAACCACAACAACTATTGGTGAAACTATACCACCAACATTGACAACTGATACAGCAACCACAACTATGCCTGAAACAACAACAGCTTTTCCAACAACTATTGGTGGGAAAAAAACAACCTTGCATTCTGAAACCACAAAGACTACAAATCTTCCAACAATCACTACTGTGCCAGAAACCACAACACTACTTCCAATAACAATGACAATTATTGGTGAGACAACTACAACTGTCATTTCCACAAAAACAAATCATCGAACGGCCCCTAATGTGCTAGAAACTACAACAGCACCTCTAGCTACAGCAATTGTTAAGACAACTACAGCATTGGCTTCTGAAACAACATTGACTACAAACTATACAACAACCACTATTGTGGCTGAAACCACAACACTTTCATCAGGAACTATTGGCGAGACAACTTCAACTTTGGCTATTGCAGACACCCATCCAACATCCATAACAGCGACATCAACAACTGATGCAGCAATGACAACAATGCCTGAAATCACAACAACTTTGGCTACCACAAACAAACCTAAAACTTCCTCAACTGTTGCATCAATGTTGACAACTGATGCAGCCACCACAACTATGTCTGACACCACAACAAGTATTGGTGGAACAGCAACAACTTTGGCTACCACAAGCACCCCTCCAAGATACTCAACTGAAGCAACAATTTCGACACCTGATGAGGCAACCACAACTATGTCTGACACCATGACAACTATTGGTGCAACAACAACAAATTTGGCTACCACAAGCACCCCTCCAATATCCTCAACTATAACAACTTTGGCTACCATAAGCACACCTCCAACATCCTCAACTGTTGCACCAACTTCAAAAACCGATGTATCACCAATATCATCAACTTATATAGCAACCACAACTATGTCTGACACCATAACAGCACATCCAACAACAACTATTGGTATGACAACAACTTTGGCTTCTGAATCCATAATTTCTACAAATCATCCAATAACCATTATTGGGGTAGAAACCAGAACACCACCTCCAATAACAAATACAGCTGTTGAAGAGACAACTACAACTGTTAATTCTAAAACAACAAATCAATCAACAACCTCTACTGTGCTTGAAACAACAACAGCACGTCCAACTTCAGCTATTTTTGAGACAACTAAATCTTTGGCTTCTGAAACAACACTGAATATAAACCATCCAACAACCACTATTGTGGCTGAAAGCACAACACTTCCAACAACAACTATTGGTGAGACAAGTACAACTTTGTCTACCACAGCCACAACACTTTCAACTACTGGACCAAACATTGCAACGGATGTAGTAACAACAACAACTTTGGCTACCACAAAGACCCCATTCTTAACATTAACAACTGATGCAGCAACCACAACCATTGATGCAACAACTACAACTTTGGCTCCCACAATCACAACAACTCCACAAACAATAGTGGAGAAGTCAACAACAGTACCAACCACTAAAATTCATCCATCATCAGCGACTATGCCTGAAACAGCAATAACACTTCCAAAAACTGCTACTATTCATGAAACAAATACAACTTTGGTTTCCACAACAACAAACCATCCTACAACAACTACTCTGGCTGAAACCACAACAGCACTTCAAACTACAGCTATTGGTGAGGCAACTACAACTTTGGCTAATGAAACCACACTGACTACAAACCATCCAACAACCACTGTTGTGGCTGAAACCATAACACTTCCAACAACAGCTATTGTTGAGACAACTAAATCTTTGGTTACCACAACACTTTCATCTACAGGACCAACCAATACAACTGATAAGGCAACCACAACTATGCCTGAAACCACAACAACTTTTGCTGCAACAACTTTGGCTACCACAAGCACCCCTCCAACATCCTCATCTATAACACCAATGTTGACAACGGATGGTGCAACTTCAAAAATGCCTGAAAAAACAACAGTAATTCCAACAACAACTATTGGTGAGACAGCTATAACTTTGGTCTCCACAACAACAAACCATCTGACAAAAACTACTATGGCTGATATCACAACAACACTTCCAACTACAGTTATTGGTGGGTCAGCTACAACCTTGGCTTCTGAAACCACACCGACTACAAATCATCCAACAACCACTATTTTGGCAGAAACCACAACATTTACAATGATGACAACTATTGGTGGGATAACTACAATAGCTCCCAAAAACACAACAACCCCTTCAACAATAGTGGAGGGGTCAACGAAAGCACCAGCTACTACAATTCAAACAACAACCACAACAATCCCTGAAACCACAACTACTATTCTTGATACTTCAAATACAACTATTGGTGTGACAACAGCAACTTTGCTTTCTGAAACCATAATGACTACAAATCGTCCAACGACCACTGTTGTGGCTGAAATCGCAACACTTCCAGCAGCAACAACTATTGGTCAGATATCTACAGCTTCAGCTCCCACAAGAACAATTACCTCCACAAATGTCTCAACTACAGCACCAAATGCTACAGCCCATTCAACAACTGCTACTGTGGCTGGTAGCACAATAGCTTCTCCAACTACAACTATTGTTGAGACAACTACAAGTGCCATTTCCACAACAACACATCCAACAACCCCCACTGTGTTTGAAACTACAACAGCGCTTCCAATTGCTACTACTGGTAAAACAACAACTTTGGCATCTGAAACCACAAATCATTCAACAACCACTAATGTGACAGAAAAAGTACTTCTAACTACAACTATTGATGAGACAATTATGACATTAGTTTCCAAAACAACAAATCCCCAAACTACTACTACTGTGGCTGAAACCGTATCACCACATCTAACGTCAGCTATTGCTGAGATAACTTCACCTTTGGCTAATGAAACAACATTGACTACAAATCACCCAAAAACCACTATTGTGGCTGAAACCACAACACTTCCAACAACAACTATAAGGGAGATGACAAAAGTTTTGGCTTCTGAAACCACGCTTGCTACAAATCATCCCACAATTAATTCTATTTCAGAAACAACAACAACATTTACAACAATGAAAACTATTGGTGAGATAACTGCTACGGCTTCTACAATCACAACCCCTTCATTGGTAGTTGAGGGATCAATGACAGCATCAACCACTACAGTTCAACCAACAACTATAACTGAAACCACAGCCACTATTCCTGCAACAATAACTTTAGCTTCAGCATCCACAGTTTTGGCTCCCACAGTAAACCTTACCTCAACTATGTCTGAAACCACAACAACTAATATGAAAGAGATAACATCAACCTCAGCTTCCAGAAGCACAATGGCTTCCATAACCACAACAAACCCTAAAACGTTTTCAACTAAAGAAACAACCTCTACAACTCATTCAAAAGCAACAACTATGTATGAAGGTAAAACTACAACTATAGCTCCCACAGCGACCCCTACAAAACTGGTGAAGAACTCAACAACAGAACCAAACACTACTATGGCTGAAACAAAAACAACAACTATTAGTGAGACAACAACATTGGCTCCAAAAAACACAATGACCCCTCCAACATTCTCAACTAAAGCACCAACCAACTCAACTGTGCCTGAAACAAAACCAAAACCAACTACAGCCATGCCTATATCATCCGACACTGCCACTGTTACATCAGTAAAGCCAATCACTCAAACCGCCATATCAGGAAATATACCCTCAAATGTCACTCAGGCAGCAATAACCCAATTCATCACAACTCCAGCTCCAAAAGTGACAGACAGGACATCTCAAAAACCTGGAGAATCACCAAATGTGTAAGTGTGATGAATACATTTTATTGTGTAAAATATAACTATTTTATTCATTCTCTTACCCTTCCAAAAATATTTTTTTCCCCTATATATGAATAATTAATATATTAAATGATTTAATGGTATATTTGAAAATATACAGAATAATAAAAAGGAATTTCTTTTTTAATTTTCACATATTGAAAAATATGTATTTACTAATATATCATAATGTATGTAATTTTATATTCAGTAATACACTTCATAATATATAGATGTATATGTGATCAGATATGGTACTGCATGTGTATAAATGTATTGCAGATATATTCACTCATGCAGTATAAACACACATATATATAGAAATATATAATGTAATATATTTCTCATATTTTATATTTACATTATACATGTTTCATATTTTCAAGTTAGTTAACAAAAGCACAAGCACACCTGCATGCACTAAAGTATGTGTGTGTACATACATTCACATTTATGTATGTGCATTATGTACACAATAAAGGATAAAACGTTTTGAATATTATATGTAATTCTATTTTTGTCTTTGTTTCTAAATATTTTATGTATCAAGTAGCCATACATCCATACATGGCCAATGCATATATATTGCAGTATATTGAAAAATAAAAGCACTAGTTTCCCATATATGGAAATGTATTATGCAATATATTGCACTATATCTTGCAGTATATTCCCATATACTTTTGTTCTGTAGGGTACTCACCATCCATCATTCTTATTTACCTTCTTTTTCAGGATTGGGAATGTGATTATTTACATTCGGCTCATATTTATCACACTGGGCCCCATACCAAGTGAGGGTAAAATAGTACAGTTAGCTAACTCTCTGTTGGACTCACGTTTTAGAATCAAACGAGATCTAAGAGCACAAAGACTAAGTAGCCCTGTGAGCTTTGTGAATGTTACTTATACAAGTAAGTTTTCTCTCCTCTGTTCAGTTGCTAGTAAACAAATTTCCATATTACAGTAAAAAGATGTGTGCATACAGTATCAGCTAATTTGTATTATGTTTTTTTTCTTCTTCAGAAATTTCTGATACATCATATTCCCTGAATTTTGGATTTGAAATCAACAATGTTTCCATGTCTGAGAAACTTGAACTCAGGGATAGCACATATACGTTAATCCAGAACTCTATAAATAAACTGGTGAGTTTGATTTGTATTTAAAATAGGCTTTTTTTTATTATTCAGCTTTGATTTGATTAAGCTTAACTTTAACTATTACTACACCAATTAATTTGTTTTCCTTTCTGACCTGTTTAGCTGAACCAGATCCTAACTGACCCCACAGCCACTCCATTTGTGTTCAATAAAGCCAATTTCACGTAAGATTTAAACTAAAAACTTGGTTTGATATAAAGAGATATATAAGAAGAAGCACACTGTGATCTTTTTACATATTTAATTGTCAATGTACATTTTAATTTCTCCCCAGGGGTAATTCCACCACTATTCAGGCTGATGTACAGTATGTTTTCTCAGAAAGTGACATCAAGATACCCAGTGCCTTTCTCTATGCACTTCTTGTGGTTAATAATGGTATGTTCTTCTGCATAGAAATGTTATTATTAATAGTTTTATAATTCTTTGAGCTGGAAGGTTTTTTTTTTGTCTTATCTTAATTATTTTACACCTTCTCATCTACAGAGACTATTACCACAACTACACCTACTACAACAAGAACCACCTTTTACCCCACAGTGCTGAGCACTGCAATCACAAACAACAGCACTAGCGCAGCATGGGTTGTGGCCATTATTGTCCCTTGTGCTATTGCCATCATACTTGTACCTTGCTGGATTCTCCTTTGTGTAAGTATCATAAAGGTTTAATGAAAGATATGCATATTACAATCTAAGTGATTAGTGATTACAGGAATATGATATGCAGTTGATTTAATACATTTCCTGAAACCTATAAAAGTTTCTATATGTTTAATTCTAGTCTAACAAGGCTCTCTCTTACTCCTTAGTGTTTGCTCTGTGGGTGCTGTACAGCATTAAGAAGACGTTGGCACAGAAGACAGTCATACAATGTACAATACACCACTCGAAACAGCCTTTTCTAGAGAACTAGAGACTCGTTTGAAGAAGGGAAATACATCAGCAAAAATGACTAATGCTAATTACTTATATTTCTAATCCAAATTGTGACAGTGGTACTTTAAAATCAGATTTATCTTTCCATAATGAATATGATATCTTAGAGATTTTATAATACACGATTTACTATTTATTATTTTCTTGTGCCTGTATTGCTGGACAGACAGGATCTTAAATTGAGATGAATGTAATTTATTATCAGAATTTCTCAGAAAAAAAAAATGTATTTAATAATTTACAATGTTTACATTTTAATAATAATAATGTTTGTTTTCCAAATAATTTATTTGATATTACACATTTAATTTTAAGGGGCAATCTGGATAATATTAAACCTATATTCACACTTTGTGCACTTTATCTCCATTTGTGATCATTCAAATCACTTTTGCTCTAATCTGGCAAGATTTCCCCACAGCTGCTGACAGGGCATTTGTATTTCAGCAAGGCATTACACAAACCCTAAAGCCACAAACAGCTGACTTCATCTTTTAAATCACAACCACATTGACTACTGTTGATCTAATATGATGCGGTGTAAACACTATGCATACTATGTCTA
This sequence comes from Anabarilius grahami, assembly GCA_003731715.1. Classification (NCBI taxonomy): domain Eukaryota; kingdom Metazoa; phylum Chordata; class Actinopteri; order Cypriniformes; family Xenocyprididae; genus Anabarilius; species Anabarilius grahami. Next base: position 12,494 of record RJVU01071404.1, read on the forward strand.
AATAAAAACCTTATAATGTTGAAAAATAACAAATCACATTTATTTTAAATGCTTCGAGTAACTTTTACAATAATACTAAATAAAAAATAAAACTTGTTTTACATACATTTAAAAATACTGGTTTTGTTATAAACCATCACTTTATAAGTTTCTTTAAGATTAAGAAATATTACTTACCAGATCAATTAGAATCATGTTGAGCACATATGCATCACTAGCTGAAGAACCTGAAGTAAGGTTGCCTGCTGTGTAACATCACAGGAATTTCATCTAAGGCAGAAAATATTTTTTCTTCTGTATAATGTACAAATACCTACACCTTCTTAGCATTTCCCTAATACAATTTTTCCTTTAAATGCACAAAACCAGTTGAAGAAGACAGACAAATTATGTTTTGTTAAAATCTGTTTATTGGCTACATATTTTATCTATCAAAACATTATTAGTTGTACACTGTTCAGATATGTGCAGAGAATGAGTGCAGAAGTTCATTTCTCAAGGAGGTCTACCTGGAGAAAACTGTCAGCATTCCCGTTCATCTTGAAGGCAGTTGCTCAGGTGTTCTTATTCTTGATAACTCTTTTTCATTTACACCGTCATGTAATTTCAAGTCTGTTGGACTTTCTTCTGTGGAGCACAAAAGAAAATATTAAAATTGCTTTTTAAATGTCTGTTTTGTGTGTGTGTGTGTGTGTGTGTGTGTGTGTGCTTGTTTTTGTGATTTTCGAGGACACAAATTTGTATAATGACATGGGTATTACACTAGTACTACAACGCAAACATGAAATATGAGGACATTTCATGAGTATAAAAACCATTACGCCTATGAAATGTCCTCACTAAGATAGCAAAACAAACCTCTGTGTGTGTGTCAATACAATCAAAGTCAATAGGCTCAAATTATGTTTCTTCAAAATATCTTTTGTGTTCTGAAGAAGAAAGAAATGCAGGTTGGAACAACATGAGGGTGAGTAAATGATGACAGAAATAATCAAAGCATTAAAGAGATAGTTTACCTAAAAATGAAAATTCTGTCATCATTTACTCACCCTCAAGTTGTTCCAAACCTGTTTGAATGTCTTTGTTCTGGTGAACACAAAAGAAGATATTTGGAAGAATGTCAATAACCATTGAGCAGTTGGACTCGACAGTGATCCTTCTTACCAAAGAGCTAGTGTGAGGAAACCAGATTACTGGCCACATTTATATGTATGCCTGATTTCTGCACAAAGGAAATACAAAACAAAGCTTAATGCTTTATTTGCTAAACAACACTATAAATGCAACAGGGCTTCATCTAAACCCAGAGGATCACTTATTTTTTCAATTATATATCCAAGACTTAAGGCCCCGATATACTTCAAGCAAAGTTCTTTTTCGTTCTTCGTTTAGGGGTAAAACGAAGTTTGAAATACGTGAGCAGCAACCCAGCTAACAGAATTTTGTTAGAAGAACGTTCTCTAAATGTTCAGTGTTGTTTCTGGGAAACTTAAAAAACGCCCAGTTTTCTTGACGTTAGAGGAACGTTTTTTATAAGGTATAATGTTCCTCAAACGATCTTTCAATTTAATTTTGATTTAAAATTCAACATTTTAGGAACGTTGATTTGTAACATTCCAAGAACATAAAAATGTCCAGTTTCCTTAATGTTAGAATGTTATTTAAAGGTTAGTATGATGTTCCTGAAGCATTCTTTCAATCATTCAAACACCTGCTGTGAACAATCACTGAAAGAAAGAGAAATAAAAACACAAACTACAACTTTTTTCTGCCACAGCCTTAGAAGAAATCAACTGAAGATAAAAAAACATTAAATCTCTAAAGATCTGATTAAACAATTCCACAAACAGCATTACCAGCTTCACTTATTACTAACCAGACTGACTTTATTTCTGTCTTTACAACAACACAATGTAATGTTTAATTGATTTTATAATGTGAACCATTGATTAATTCTCTAGCCATCTAATGACTGTAGTCAATGTTTTTTTTAAAATTTATTTAAAGTGTTTGCTTTCCAGTAGATGGCAGCAGTCGTCCACTAAACCAAGGCACATTTTTCATGTCTATCACTATGAATGAAATTAAAAAATGTTGATTTTTTTTAAAGTGGCTTTAACATAAATGTTTTGCTATTTTATATGTATATACTTATATTATTACAAATTGAGGCAAATAAATAACAAAACATACCATAAATCCCCCAAAATTGCACAACTTTACAGTAAAAATATTAAAGTGAGTGATATCATATTTGTTTAAAAAAGTTACATTATGTTATAAAATCACATTTTACTGTCTGGTTATGTAAGCTAGTTGGACAGAAAAATGAATATTGTTGCCGAATGTGTAGCATATTAGCAAAGCAACATAGCATTAAAAAAAGTGATATATTTATTATTTGCCTACTATTATTATGATATGAGAAATAGCTATGCATGCCATTATCTTTTGCATGTTTCCCCTTTTCCTTTTTATAGGCTTAAGACCATTTTACTTACCATAATTTAGTGTTGATTTAGAACTTGTCCCGCTCCCCTGCTGCTCTCCCTACAGACGTCACCTCATCCCTTCTTCTCATTTACTTTTGAGTGAGTTGTCTTCTTCGGGCGCACACTCCGAGTCCCTCCCGACCTGGTTAATTTACCCACATGGTGACATGATTATCATTGACGTTACGTGGAAATGAGCGGTAAAAACCGCTTCTTTTTTTTTCTTCTTCTTCTTGCGCGTTCCGCGGGGGGAGAAATGGGAACGCGGGGGCAGCTCTTTTAATCTTATTATAGCCTAAATGAAGACTGCTGTCGTGTCGAATCAGCAGTGGTGGTGCCGGAAACAGTAAAAACACGACTGTGTGATAAGTTCATTGCGTACTAAAATGGTCACATAACATTGGTCAGCCGTGGTCCAGTTGAATTATTTTGCTCCCTCCTCCACGCACTCCGACCCTTATCTCTCGCCTCGATTGACAAGTGTACAATCATAGCAAATTTGGAATGGTTTATAATCTTTTTTACCCTATGAAAATACTAAATAGCTTATTCAATTAAAAAATAAACGCAAACACTAAAACTAAAACTAAGGCAAAACTTAGAGGTAAACTCTGTAACTGCTGGGCAGTCTGGAGGAAACGATGGCTCAGCTATTAAAACAAGACCCAACAAAAAAAATCTGGGTAACGCTTTAGATTACAGCCCGGAAAGTACTGCGTAATTACAACGAATTTACAGCGTAACTCTCGATAATTATAGTGTACTTATACAGTAAGTACGTGTAAGTATAGGGGAACAATATGTAATATGTAAAGGAATAAAGGGGTAACAACAAATTATTTATACTGTAAGTATTTTAGAACTAAGTGGTACTTACAGTGTTATTATAGACAACAATCTTACATTTGGGAGCAATTTAGCGAGAAAATGCACTGATAAAGTTAAGGAAAGTAGAAAGAACTATTGCAGTCTTTATTAATACATGGTGAAATATGCTTTTGTTTCATGTAGTTACAGGGTAAGTATGACATT
>RJVU01071404.1:17294-27441 GCA_003731715.1 Anabarilius grahami
TTACCCTGTAACTACATGAAACAAAAGCATATTTCACAATGTATTAATAAAGACTGCAATAGTTCTTTCTACTTTCTTTAACTTTATCAGTGCATTTTCTCGCTAAATTGCTCCCAAATGTAAGATTGTTGTCTATAATAACACTGTAAGTACCACTTAGTTCTAAAATACTTACATTATAAATAATTTGTTGTTACCCCTTTATTCCTTTACATATTACACATTGTTCCCCTATACTTACACGTACTTACTGTATAAGTACACTATAATTATCGAGAGTTACGCTGTAAATTCGTTGTAATTACGCAGTACTTTCCGGGCTGTAATCTAAAGCCTTACCTTTCAATTCAACTCAATTCAATTCAAACATTTTTTGTCCCCAAGGGGCAATTTACGAGGTCATGTAGAGTAACATAAGTAAAATATACATCAGAGGCATCATACATTAAATAAATAACACAATGTGCGCAATGTACAGTACATATTGAATATAAAACCTAAAAACAGGTCCAAACCAGATATATAAAATGAATGTGTGTGTATATATATATATATATAATATATATACCTGAATGCAATTAAAAATACAAAGCGAACTCCAACTCATTGATTTATACATTAGCCACAGCCATATCACCCTGTAGCCCAGGATTGTTTGCCCACTGAAGCTAAGCAAGGCTGAGCCTGGTTAGTACCTGGATGGGAGACCTGGAAAAACCAGGTTGCTGCTGAAAGAGGTGTTAGTGAGGCCAGCAGGGGGTGCTCACCCTGTGGTCTGTGTGAGTCCTAAATCCTGTGTAGTGATAGGGACACTATACTGTAACAAGCACCATCCTTTGGATGAGATGTTAAACCGAGGTCCTGACTCTCTGTGGTCATTCAAAATCCCATGACACTTCTCGTAAAAAGAGTAGGGGTGTGACCCTGGTGNACACAAAAACAATTTCCAAAATGTTGACAAGACTAAGTTTTATATAACATCTGTTTAACTTATAACATGAAAGTAAGGTTAATAATATAACTTAGAGGACAACATTTTCAGTTTTACCCAAATTAGGGTGATGCAAAAATGAGTACACCCCACTGAAAGTCTCTGGAGCAAAGCTAAATTTTAGACTACAAATGTCTAATTTAACTAGAATTCAACCACAGGTGAGTCTAATTATTCATTACAAAGGTGTCCAGCAGACAGTTGACTATAAAAGGGTGTTAAAACCCCTTCCCATTTCATGCTGTCAGCAATGGCACCACATGGAAGAGAAATGTCACAAGACCGGATATATATTACTTATTACTTGGGTTTGTGCATAAACATAATCAGTATCTACTTTTGGCCTTCATAAACATAATTGTTTTTACAAATGGATGGATGAGACACACTGTGATTGTATCTTTCAGATGCTGTCTCATCCCACAACCTCATTATCTGCAGAGAGAAACTGCCGCTCAATTACACTAAAATATACACATAATGATTGACTTAAAGGCATCATAGAGGACATTATAGATATTTCACTGGAACTTGGTCTTCACTTCGTCTTCTTTTTTGTGTTTTACTTCTTTATGTATTCATGTTCAATGTCATTTGTCATTTATTAATGTATTCAGCTAGATACTATTGTTAGAGCACTGTAATTTTTTGCTACAATTTCATGTCAATAAAATGCTGTTGACATTTTTTTATATGTAAAACCCTAATAGAGGCTACAAGATATATGATCAGGCAGATAGAGGGGTAAAAACAATATTAATAATAAAAATAATAATAATAAAATACAAATATACTAATAATAAACTATTATTTAAAAAGTTTATTTATAACACTATTAAGGTCATAGCGCTTTCAAAGCAAGGTTCTTTATTGAACATTATAAAAAGCTATTAATAAAAGCTGAAGAACTAGTACTGTTTAGAACATTTTTTCTTTTTATGTAGGTAAGTTTCATTTTCAGCTGATCTGTATCCAAATGTGGCAAACAAGCTTATGTTGATCTATGGCAATTTACTGTTAATTCCTATAGCCTATGCCTATCCTTCACGAGTTCACGGCATCTTTAACCATGGTCTAGCTCCAGTATTCATAGACATTGAAGTGCAAACCACAAAAGCTGGTTAAACAGGTTTTAACGTCTTATTTTTTGTTTTTGTTTTTTGAGCCAATCACTTGATTTATTATAGTTTAATCTATGATGTAAGTTATATAAAGTAATATGGAACTTAATATTGTATTACTTATATCATAAATAAATATTAATCTTAATTAATTAGACAATTCAATATTGACAGCTGTGTAATCTAAAATTAGGAGTGAACATGCAACTATTGCTAAATCTTCGCCCATCCCAAGTGAGATATGTGTACTCAGGGCAGTCTACACCCTCTTTAGAGCTAAGCAACGTTTTAACTGAAATTTGATATCATAGGAAAATAATCGTATTTTATGTCTTTTTTTTTTTTCTTTTATCCAGTTGTTATTTTAGGCCATATGTTATAATAGTAAAGTGGCATAGTGTGAATATTATATAGCAAAGCATGTGAACTGAATAGTCTGCATGTCCACAAACAGAGAATAAGCAGTGAAACACAGTGAATAGACCTTGTGTAGCAGTAAATGGTCAACAATTTGACACTAAATGGTTTACAATAAAGTTGATTGTGTTTTCATATTATATAGCCTGGACCTATATGTGTCTGAGCAACTTTGAAAATCTGAAAGTAGCACATATAGCTATATAAAACCTTTTCTCTTCAGAAGTGATTCATTTTCAGGTCTTAACAGTGATTATTATTGTGGATATCAGTAATGTATGATATATCAGGTAAATTCCCACTGGATAAGCAATGTCTGCAAAAATGGGCGTTTACTGCGTTTACTCATTGCCATCACAATACCTTAGGCAAACTACCAAATACCAATATGTATTACCAATGTAATACCAAATTAATTTAGGAGCTAATTAATTAAGCAGGATGTATGAAACATTAGCATATATTTATAATACAACAGTGAGTCTCTAATTCTATACTGAACAAGTTCAGTCACATTCTGAAATGTGACTGATTAACTGGCTTTTACTGGCATAAATATAAATAAATGAGACTATATCATTACAAAATGGCTTGTAAAATATGCTCAGTTAATAGTCTATCAGCTCGCTTTATTATACAAGCCGTTTTGTACAACAGAATGTAGGTTACAAGATGCTGTAACCTTTACTGGCACATGAACAAGCGGTATGAACAGTTACCATGAGATGGTTGATTCAGAAGAGATTAAAATGACAGAGAAGCAATTATTAATAATTAAATCTTTAAATCTAAATAATTGCTTTAGGTTAAAAGTCAGTTGGCACGCTGTTGTACCTCTATAGTCTAAATAAAGTTTAAGCCTAAATAGTGATTGTTCATTCCGAATAGCCTCTAATGTTTTTATCTACGGAAGTTGCTGTGTGTGTGTGTCTATGTGTGTATGTGCGCAATTTGTTGAACATTCCAAGACACACCTTATACCAGTATAACACCAAAATATGTGCACAATCCCATTTTTATCTGATAGACGTCCTTTTGTGCGTATGCACAGAGACTCACACCCTAAATCAATTATAATATGAAAGATTTTAAAAAATTGTTTTTAGATTAGTTTGTGGCTTTGCAGGCTTTTTACAGTATCAGTATATACTGTGGACACAATTATTAAATTAAAATTTTAAATATGATATCACTCCTTAGCCTAAAAGTGAGTTTGGCAGAAACAATATAATGATTTAATTGTACATTTGATGATTGTCATCACATTTCACCTCCTCTCTACTATCAAATCTCAACATCTTAAAATCATAAGTTAGGTAGAAGGCTGTCCCTTGGCAGGGAGGTGGGGGTAGGGTCTACTCTTTGGGCCCACTAGGGGAGAGGGTACCCACAATTTTAGAAATGGCCTGTGACAGGTCCTTTATCAAATTTAAGAGTAAAGCGGTTCAGCTAAATCATTCATAGTATCACCATGAATGTACTATTTAAATAAAAATATTAGTAATAAATAAAATTATTTATTTATTGAGCGTGTTACTGACATATAGCCTTTTAAATTGACTCTATGTTAAAACATAATTTAATAACTTTGAAAGAAACTTTAACTTTTTATAATGAAACATTTATAGGCTTCTACAACAATTAGGACCATTGATTATAATGTGTGTAGCAAATAAACTCTGATTTATTCTGGTTTATTGTTCATCTATTTCATAAAGCCTTTTATTTTATCTTACATCAAAATAGACACTTTTTTGTCGCCAAAACACCTTTCATCATTCTGACAGAGATAAATTCTTGACATTCATGTTAGCAGTAATCAGCATTGTATTTACACCCTTTATTGTAGGCAGGGAATAATAGCATCAATATGCTTCCTTATTACGTACTATAGGGTTTGGTTGCCAAACTACACTTTTTACCACACCCTACAAACGTCAATCTGCCTTTGATATAGTATCACCCAAAATTGCGCTTTCCAGTCTGTTACTTTTGAACTAAGAAGACAAATCACATAGAGCATTGCAATACCATTTGGTGTACATGGTTATGACTTTGAACAGCATAAGGAGGTAGGCAAATGATTACATATGAATTTTTTGATATCATATAGCTTATAATACTGTATAATACTTTATTCAATTTATACCATGTAAATATGTTATATGTTTACATTAGCCCCTGTATCTGTTTGTATGATTTGTTGTCAACTTGTATCAACTTTATATCAAAGCATGGTTGTACACCTTTCAAAACTGAATTGGGAATGCCTTTTAAATTACAATTGCAATTTTGAATTTGAATTGAAATTAAGTACCAAAGTTTGTCAAAAATGTTTTGAATGCTGTCTTGACAAATCCTTGTTTGAAAGGTTTGAAAAAATTATAGAAAATATTATATAAAAATAGTCTTAAAATTAACATTTTTAGGCCTTATGAACAGAGAGAAAGATAGAATGATAGACAGACAGATGTACATACACAGAGACAGATAAATAAAAAAAGAAGTCTTTTAAAATATTTATTTTATTAAAATACCCAACATACAACATGAAAACACATCACATCACCATTCAACACTTGAAGCTAACAGCTTGAAGCACAGCTACAACTCTTTATTGAGATAATTAAATAAAAAAGTTTGTAAAATACAAGATTTAATTGAGGGAAACAGACCACAGGCAGCAACAAGCAGCAGCATATGTGTAACATTAATCAGGGCCGTAACCACCATAGACATTGAGGGGGACAAGTCCCACCCAATAATTCGAAAATGGTTCCTGGCTATGCAGCGCTCTCTATTTTGTTAGGATGACAAAAAGGTTACATTTTTAGTCTGGTCTGCCTCAGCGGTTAACAGTGATCGTCAGTGGTACAGGTTGACATCAGAATCTGGAAGACTAATTCGCCGCTGGTTCCTTCAAAATTTTCCTATGGGGTTTTATAATGGTTTTTTTTCGATATATGTGTAAAATAAAGCCTGTGGTAAACATAACTTGACGATACTTTGATGTTTTGTTTGATTATTTCCCAACTAGAATTAGACCTAGAATTTCCTTCACTGTTCTAGAAAGTGTGCACTGAGGCTACATATTTAGCTTCCAAAAGGGGGTGCTCATGAGCAGCCTTTTCAAAGACCTTTTCAGTCTTGGGGACTTCACAGACATCAGCATGTGACAATCATATAGCAAGACCATGTGTACACATCAAATTTATCATTTGGGTCAGGGTTTTATTAGTCAATGAAATAATAATAATTATTATTATTTTAAAGCAATTAATGGCCAAAGAACTTTGTTTGTAGCATTAGCGTTGAGTAGAGCAAAGGAAATAACAAAACTGCTCAAATTTATGCCAAAAGAGAGTTATGAAACAAATCACTTCTCAAACTTCTTTGGAATTCAAATATATATATATTTCTGTTAATTGGGAACAGCTTTCATCTAAATTTAGGGCATACATGGTGAGTGTTGTCTAACTAATTCAAAGTTTAGCTTTTTTAAATGATAACTATTTACTTTATTATACAGAACTACAGCAAAATATATCATGAATATGAAACTCATACAATTACATTGAAAATCAATGTGATACGATTGGGATGGCACCACAGTGAATTGTATCTTGTTGTCAGTAATACATCCTTAAAGGATTAGTTCACTTTTAAATACACTTTTCCTGATAAATTTACTCACCCCCATGTCATCCAAGATGTTCATGTCTTTCTTTCGTCAGTCGAAAAGAAATGAAGGTTTTTGAGGAAAACATTCCAGAATTTTTCTCCATATAGTGCATTTCAATGGCTACCAACAGATTGAAGGTCCAAACTGCAGTTTCAGTGCAGCTTCAAGGGCTTTAAACGATACCAGATGAGTAATAAGGGTCTTATCTAGCGAATCGATCGGTCATTTTCGAAAAAAATACAACCGTTTATGATTTATAAACAAAATATCGCCTTGAACGTACTTTCCGCTTCCACATTCTTCATAACGCTTACACTGAATGTCCTACACCTTCCCTATTCTACTTACGGAAAAAAACTAAACTGGCACCACGTTCAATCTGTTAGTAGCCATTGAAATGCACTATAAGGAGAAAAATCCTGGAATGTTTTCCTCAAAAACCTTCATTTCTTTTCGACTGACGAAAGAAAGACATGAACATCTTGGATGACATGGTGGTGAGTAAATTTATCAGGAAAAGTGTATTTAAAAGTGGACTAATCCTTTAAAGGTGCAATAGGACCTTTTAGGAAAGGCTAGCAATAGCGAGCTAGCTTTCAAATTATAACATCCCACCCTCCTTTCAGAGCGTCTCAAAGCCACGCCTCCTCCAAAACACATGAACGCAAAATGAGCTGCTTTGGATAATGAGTACATGTAAATATATGTAATGAGAAATATTTCCACATAGAAGGAAATTTTGAGACAAAAGCATACAAAATCGATCAAAAAGTGCTTTGAAAACTAGTCCATGCAGTTGGAACCGGCTTTGGAGAATGATATGAAAAGCATGTTTGTTAAACCTTTACTGTGTTTGTGACAGAATTAATAAATAAAATGTTTTAATTTATCTGAAAGCCTGACAATTGTTCACAATTTTAGTCCTTTAAATCTTCTCTAAAGGAAAGTTTTACATAGATTTATTTCTACAAAGATTTATCATTTGTAGATTATAATTCTGCAAGAGAAACAATATCAGTACTTTATAGCACATAACTCATAAAGCTCTTTGAATGTAAATGTTCTGAAATTTCATAAAGACATAAAATAAACGATTTATCTTCTATTTTAGGTGGTGTTTCATTACAAAAAATGATGTCAGATGGACAGTTTTTCTCACCATATGTAAGTATACTTTACATTAAATCTGGACATTATGTGCTGAGAAATTGATAAATAAAGAAAATGGCAGACATAATCAAAAACTATTAAAATAAAAAAAAGTCTAAATTGAATTTTAAAAGATTAAATGGTAATGATGAAATATGTTTGTTTATTTTTTTTCTCGACAGTATGTGTATGGTGTACCGTTTGTGGAGGTGTATCCTCCCCAACTACAACTGCACCAACAACACCAGTTTCACAAAAAGCCAGTGAAGTTTGTATTATAAAAACTAAAGCGTCTATTACCACAGCTATGACCCCCAAACAAAATCAAAAATGCACAGCTGTGACTTTCACAACTACACCTCCTACAACTACTGATTCAACATCAATGGCATCTTCTAGAACAAATGAAGCTTCTACAGAATATCCAACAACAGCTACAGTTTCAAACACTATGTCATCTTCAATGACAACAGGAACTGAATCTTCTATAATCACAGATTCAGCAGCAAATGATGCTCCAACAACAACAGCACCACCATCTTCAACAACAACAAATGAAGAAACTACAAACACAGCTGTGACACCCACAACCACACTCACATCATCGCCAACTACAACAGCACAATCTCCAACAGCTGAAGCTTCAACAACCCAAGCTTTGAACCCCACAACCATGCCTATATTCCCAGAACCTACAACTGCATCTCCAGCAACAGAACATATTGCTTCAACAGAGAAACCATCTTCAACAATAACAAGTGAAGCTCATACAACCACAGATGTGACCCCCACAAGCACACTCATATCCTCACCAATTACAACTGCACCTTCAACGACAACAAATGCTGCTCCAACAACAACAACAGCACCATCTTCGACAACTACAGCTTCATCAACCCAAGCTGTGAACCCCACAACCATGCCTGTTTCCCCTGCATCTACAAATGCACCTCCAGCAACAGAAAATATTGCTTCAACAGAGAAACCATCTTCAACAATAACAAGTGAAGCTCATACAACCACAGATGTGACCCCCACAAGCACACTCATATCCTCACCAATTACAACTGCACCTTCAACGACAACAAATGCTGCTCCAACAACAACAACAACAGCACCATCTTCGACAACTACAGCTTCAACAACCACAGCTGTAAACCCCACAACCATGCCTATATTCCCAGAACCTACAACTGCACCTCCAGCAACAGAAAATACTGCTTCAACAGAGAAACCATCTTCAACAATAACAAGTGAAGCTCATACAACCACAGATGTGACCCCCACAAGCACGCTCATATCTTCACCAATTACAACTGCACCTTCAACGACAACAAATGCTGCTCCAACAACAACAACAGAACCATCTTCGACAACTACAGCTTCATCAACCCAAGCTGTGAACCCCACAACCATGCCTGTATCCCCTGCATCTACAAATGCACCTTCAGCAACAGAAAATATTGCTTCAACAGAGAAACCATCTTCAACAATAACAAGTGAAGCTCATACAACCACAGATGTGACCCCCACAAGCACACTCATATCCTCACCAATTACAAGTGCACCTTCAACGACAACAAATGCTGCTCCAACAACAACAACAGCAGCACCATCTTCGACAACTACAGCTTCAACAACCACAGCTGTAAACCCCACAACCATGCCTATATTCCCAGAACATACAACTGCACCTCCAGCAACAGAAAATATTGCCTCAACAGAGAAACCATCTTCAACAATAACAAGTGAAGCTCATACAACTACAGATGTGACCCCCACAAGCACACTCATATCTTCACCAATTACAAGTGCACCCTCAACGACAACAAATGCTGCTCCAACAACAACAACAGAACCATCTTCGACAACTACAGCTTCATCAACCCAAGCTGTGAACCCCACAACCATGCCTATATTCCCAGAACCTACAAATGCACCTCCAGCAACAGAAAATACTGCTTCAACAGAGAAACCATCTTCAACAATTACAAGTGAAGCTCATACAACCACAGATGTGACCCCCACAAGCACACTCATATCTTCACCAATTACAACTGCACCTTCAACGACAACAAATGCTGCTCCAACAACAACAACAACAACAGCACCATCTTCGACAACTACAGCTTCAACAACTACAGCTGTAAACCCCACAACCATGCCTATATTCCCAGAACCTACAACTGCACCTCCAGCAACAGAAAATATTACTTCAACAGAGAAACCATCTTCAACAATAACAAGTGAAGCTCATACAACCACAGATGTGACCCCCACAAGCACACTCATATCCTCACCAATTACAAGTGCACCTTCAATGACAACAAATGCTGCTCCAACAACAACAACAGCACCATCTTCGACAACTACAGCTTCAACAACCACAGCTGTAAACCCCACAACCATGCCTATATTCCAAGAACATACAACTGCACCTCCAGCAACAGAAAATATTGCCTCAACAGAGAAACCATCTTCAACAATAACAAGTGAAGCTCATACAACTACAGATGTGACCCCCACAAGCACACTCATATCTTCACCAATTACAAGTGCACCTTCAACGACAACAAATGCTGCTCCAACAACAACAACAGAACCATCTTCGACAACTACAGCTTCATCAACCCAAGCTGTGAACCCCACAACCATGCCTGTATCCCCAGCACCTACAAATGCACCTCCAGCAACAGAAAATATTACTTCAACAGAGAAACCATCTTCAACAATAACAAGTGAAGCTCATACAACCACAGATGTGACCCCCACAAGCACACTCATATC
>RJVU01071404.1:35779-56762 GCA_003731715.1 Anabarilius grahami
GTTTCATGAAAGATTTGATTTTCACCTGCAGCTGAACACTCTTCTGAATGAACCTGGCAATACAACATTACAACCCAAATCATCCAACTTCACGTAAGATGCAAACTGACTTACTGTATATCATATGTTCTCACATATTATCTTTTAAAGTAAGATATAGTATTTTCATTTTCTTCAAAATGTTCCCCAAAAAATGCACATATGAATCGATGTCCCTAACAGATATCTTCTGTTTTCCCACAGGAGCTCTTCAAACCAGATTGGTGGCAGTATGGGATACAACTTCCAGGATGGAGATGTCATACAACCAGTCAGCTTCCTAAATGAGCTTCTTTTACAGACAGGTTTGTCAAAACTGACAATGAATTGCTCCACATACACTAAATACTGTAACTGTAAGCCTCCTCCACTAATCATTACTTTATTTTACAGACTTAACAACAGCCAGCCCTCTGACAACAATCACAACTTCTCCACCGACTTTGTAAGAGCAACGATTCCAGTCTGATCTTTAAAATCTTCATTTTCATTTCCTGTTTTAATGTGTATTATTTATCATCTTTGTAGGCTTGGCAGAGTGATTATATTTCTTCGGATTGTGTTTGTCACACTTGGTCCCCTACCAAATGAAAATGAGATTATTCAGGTGGCCAACACTCTGCTGTACTCACGTCTCATAACTAAACTAGGCAGCAGAGCACAACCCATGAGTGATCCTGTGAACTTTGTGAATATCACATATACAAGTGAGTTTTTCTTTCCTCGTTTGGCTTCTTTTTGATGTGATTCTGTCATTTGAATGCTAATGGTGTACATCATGTAGACCTGTAGTAAGCTTATATTGCTGATTTTGAAGGAAAATAGTCAATTCTGTAATTTAATAATCATAAGGAATGCATGAGTGATTTTTTTTTTTTTACCATCATCCACATAATCTACCACACAACTAATAATTTTTGTTATATATTTTTAAGAAATTAATGAGACTGCCTATGCTCTCAACTTTGGATTTGAAATCAGCAATGTATCCATGTCTGAGAAACTTGAATTCAGGAATGAAACCTACCTGACAATACAAGACTCTATAAATACACTGGTGAGTTGGAGACACTTCAATACAGTGGTCTTTTACAAAAAGTCATTATATTAACCACATAAATCTCAAAGAAATTCATCTAAAAAAAAATGTTTTGCTGCACTTTTCAGCTGAACAAGATCCTGAATAATGACACAGCTCCTACAATTAAGTTCCAACCAGGCGATTTCACAGAATTCTCGTAAGTTCTGAATTTTGAGCAAATATGTTCTAATGATTTTAAAAAAATCTTATTTGGTGTTAGTTGGATAGCTTTTGTATGAGGGTAGGTGTCTAAAAAAAAAAAAAATTTCAGTTATTGACTTTCATTTCTAATTGTTCATTTTTAATCTCCCAACAGGGGCAATTCCACCTCGATTCAGGCCAATGTTACATATGTTTTCTCAATCAGTAACATCACACAACCCAGCATCTTTATCAAGGAACTTCTCCAGGTTATCAAAGGTATTACCATATCCAACCTACAGTCTGAAACAAACTGACAGTCAGATGTTACATTTACATTTTTTTATAAAGAGGTCATGTTTTATGTCTTGCACCAAAAAGACCAAATACTGTAAGTGAAAGTCTGATTCCCCTCATTTATTTGGTATTTTCTTTTACAGAGAGCACTTTGACAACAACAAGCCCTTTGACAACAACGAGCACAACTACTCCACAACCGTAAGTCCAATGAGTAATTTTGTGAAAGCCAGTTGTTTTCAGTTTCCGTGTTAACATTTCCAATTATTTATTGTCTTTTTTTCTTTCTTTTTTTTTAGTATTAGTAAGGTGGTTATTAAGATTCGCTTTGTGTTTGTCACACTGGGTCCAATCCCAAGTGAGAGTGACGTTCTAAGGGTAGTTAAATCTGTGCTGGCCTCAAATCTCACAACTAAACTAACTAGCAGAGCAACAGTAATCCCAAGTAACCCTGTGATCAAGGCGGATGTCACCTATTCGAGTGAGTTTTTCTCTCTTCTTTGTGTGTATTTATTTATTTTTATTTTTTGTGAGTATAACATTTGAATGCAAATAGTGTACATCGTACAGATCTGTAGTGAGCTATTATGGCTTCTTTAGAAGGATAATAATCTATAATTATGGATAATGATTCATGAGAATGGATAATGAAATTTCTCCACCCACACATACGACTAATTATTTTTGTTATATATGTTTAAGGAATTAATGACACTGCCTATGCTCTCGACTTTGAATTTGAAATCAACAATTTATCCGTGAATGATTCACAAAAGAATCAAGCCTATGGAGAAATACGAAACGAGATAAATAAGTTGGTGAGTTGGAGAGGCTTGGATATTGTGGTCTTTCACAAAATCCCTAAATTTGAAATTGCCTTATTTTAATCACATAAACTGCTATTCTCTAATATTTATTGCTCACTCTTCAGGTGATCGAGATCCTAAATAACCCCTCAGCTGCTCTATCATTGATTCCAGCCAGTTTCAGGTGAGTTCTGATTCACTACTATTTTTAATTTGTTGAGCAGAAATGTCTAAATGATTTTAAAAAATCTACTTTTGCCAGTGGGATGTTTTTGATACATGGGTGAATGGCAAGATAATGTTTAGTTATTTCCTTTTTTATTTCTAATTGTACGTTTTTATCTCCCCACAGTGATCCAGCAAGTTCTATAATTACCGCCAATGTTACCTATGTTTTCTCACAAAATGACAGCAACAGTTACACAATTTTTGGTCGCTTGGTCGGACAACTTTTCACCACTTTTACCACACCTGCTCCAACCACCATTAACACTACAGTCTCAAACAACAGTACAAATGTAGCATGGATTGTGGCTATCATTGTCCCTGTGGCTATTGTCCTCGGGCTTATACCTTGCTGGATTCTCCTTTGTGTAAGTTTTATGATGATTGAATTTCAAATATATATTTCAATATGCTTTGGTAGTGAAGTGATTCATGACAGGGATGTGTTATCCTGTATAAACCTGCCATTTAAATGAGGTTTATAATTGTATAGCTGATTAAAAATGTTTTAAAGTGTAAAGTGTTCCCTTCCAGGACCTTAACTCTCAATGTGTCTGTTTGTGTCTTTAGTGTTTACTCTGTGGGTGCTGTGCAGCAATCAGAAGACGTTGGCACAGAAGACAGTCGTACAACGTGCAGTACACCACTCGAAACAGCCTCTTCTAGAGATATTTAGAGTGCAAAAAGAGGACTGAACACCAGTGAAAACATTATTTTTAAGCTTTGGATTTTCAATACTCCCTCCTTTGTAGTAATGAATGTACTGTATTAATGCTTATTTTATTTTATAAATTATTTATTTTATTATGCCTGTATTGCTAGACAAACAGGATCTCCATAAAATGTTGCTAAATGTGATTTCTTCATACTTTCTCTGTAGTTGTGTAATGATACGTATTGTTTTTATTTATTTGTATATATTTATAATATTCAGTTTACAGTTAATTAATAATCTTGTGCAAATCGTGTCTACTTGACATTACACATTTAACTTAAAGGGACAAAGGTAGAAGATTTGAATTAGAGTTGCTTATGTATTCATACTCCATGCACTTTATAAATGCAAAGCAAATGTAGGTTCTGCAAGTCATTGGCATGGACATTTTAAATTGCAAAAAACTAATAAAAATACTAGATGTATCAATACAAAATGTTGTCTTTTTCTTTGCAATGCAAATAAAGATTATTTATTATTGGCCATTGTCTTGTACATCAAAGTAGTTTATATATAGACAATATTCTCAGTTGTTCCATTAGGTGGAAAGAAATGTATTTACATTTGTACATTTTACAATGTACATTTACAACTTATTCAAGCTCTATTTAACTAAAAAGTTCTAAATTACTGAATATCCTCTGAACAACAGTTGCTTTGAGATTTGTTGAGGTTATGCTTAACATCATTGCTCAAATCATGTTTTATGTCAGATGTGCAACAACATAGCAGGCAGTAGGCCGCAGTGGTCTGGTTTGCAATAGGCTATTAATAGATAGTGGTAAGCACAAAAATAGGAAGATTCTAAAATGTCAAGCAATCTCTGTTGGACCACTTGAGACAGACTGACACTAAATTGCACAATGAAGCTATATAAACCACTACTTTGCCAGTCAACATTGACTGTCAACTCATTACTTTGTGCCATGATTTTTGAACATACGCGTACCATTTTTCTTGTTGCATTTAAAATCTATGAAACCTAAAAATATGATTTTCTTTTAAGGCAAGACACCCCAGGTGAATAGGGTAAAAAATAACCAATATATAACCATGCTTCCACAGATGATTGATTAATACAAACATTTTTGCAGAACAGAACTCACCGCCACCCATTGGCCTTAGGGAAACAGTGAACAGTGGGCTACATGCATGTAAGCGAGTAAATACAAGGGAAATATGGCAAAGTCATTTCAAAGTGCCACACTTCCTGCTGCCAACATCTGCCAACATCAGACACTGTAACTGAATATTGCCATGCAGATGACTTCAGGCCAGGACTGTTATCAAACATGTGAAGTTTGGAGCAGATCAGACATTGTATGCCTGAGTTATAACAACTTCCTGTTTCGTGGCGTTAATCGCATCCATTAGCATTTAGCCAAGTGTTGCATGATTTAACGTGTTTCTAGTATGTTTGGTACTTCGTGGGATAATGAAATGTGAATCTGGGAGTGAATTACAGCGTAAAGCATGCCATTTCCTGTTGCCAGCAGGTGGCGCTATGACTAACTGAATACTGACATGTAAATGTCTTTAAGCCAGGACTCTTATCACACATGTGAAGTTTGGGGCAGGTTGGACATTGTATGCCTGACTTACAACAGCTTCCTGTTTCATGGCGAAGCATCAGACTTTGTCAGGCTGCCATGGACACACCCTACAACGAAAACTCTAGATCTTCGCAATTTACATCACTAAGGCCTCAAGATTAGACTGACAAATATGATGTTGATCTGGTTAAATCTCTACGAGGAGTTAATCACAGTGTAAAACATGTAATTTCCTGTTACCCACAGATGGCACTATGACTATAACTGAATACTGCCATGTAGATGTCTTTAGGCCAGGACTCTAATAAAACATGTGAAGTTTGGGGCAGATCGGACACTGTATGCCCAAGTTACAACAACTTCCTGTTTCATGGCGAATTTCAAACTTTGTCACGCTGCCACGGACACGCCCTTTAGTGAAAACTCTAGATCTTCGCAATTTAACATCGCGAAGGCCTTTAGATTAGACTGTCCAAATATGACCTTGATCTGATAGAAGCACTAGGAGGACTTTGTTAAAGTACAACATCTGGAAATGGCAAAAATTGCAAAAAATTTGCAAAGTTAATTCAAAATATCTGACTTCCTGTTGATTTTCAGATTTTGCTCCAAGATACTTTTTTTGTAGGTATTAGGCTGTTAGATGTGTGTACCGAATTTCATACTTGTATGTGAAACGTAGCGTCACTATCGAGCCATTTTGCCACACCTAATTCTAAAACCCATATCAGACGTGAATTTTTACCACTTCTGACACATCTGGAAAGTTTCATGAGTTTTCGAGCATGTTTAGGCCCTCAAAATGTGATTCCCCTTGCATGGCGAAGCATCAGACTTTGTCAGTCCGCCACGGACACACCTTTCAGTGAAAACTCAAGATTTTTGCCATTTAACATTGCAAAGGCCTTAAGATTAGACTGACCATATATAATGTGCTTCTGGTTAAATCTCTATGAGGAATTAATCACAGTGTAACATGTCATTTCCTGTTACGCACAGGTGGCGCTATGACTATAACTGAATATTGTCATGTAGACGTCTTCAGGCCAGGACTCTAATAAAACATGTGAAGTTTCGGACAGATTGTACATTGTATGCCCGAGTTACAACAACTTCCTGTTTCATGGCGAAACATCGAACTTTGTCAGGCCGCCACGGACACGCCCTTCAGCGAAAACTCTAGATCTTTGCAATTTAACGTCTCAATTTAACACATTTTGAGAAAACAGCATTTAAAGTACAATAAAATAAACACTTCTATCTCTATCTATCTATACTGACTAGTGCATAAAAACCATAATGTTTTTGCTAGTGTCTGTAGTACACGCAAAAAAAAAAAGAAGAAAATTCTGTCATCTAAATTTGTTCCAAGTATCAATTTCTTTCTTCTGCTGAACACGAAAGAAGATATTTTGAAGAATGTCGGTAACTAAACAGTTGACTTCCATAGTATGTTCCACAGTTTCCTGTACTATGGAAGTCAATTGGGCCCATCAACTGTTTGGTTACCGACATTTTTCAAAATATCTTCCTTTGTGTTCAGCAGAAGAAAGAAAATCATACAGGTTTAGAACAACAACTTGAACCGCTATGTTCACTTAATTGTGATATTGTGCTAAAGTAAAACTAACTAATGCGGTTTAATCTTCAAAAATGTGAGTTCAATATTTCGTCCATATATTTGACATGAAAATTGCTCAGCAGGATGAGAGCTTTTATTTTAAAAATCCCAAGCGGATGTTGTCGACTCATTGTGGCCAGCTTCGCGTTTCGAGGGAGAGCTCCAGACCCGTACATACACACATTTGAAATGGCTCACTAATGTTATATAAGCTTAATCAAAACAGATTTCAACGCAATGGCAAATTTTGTAACGTTTCAAACGCAAATCGCTTCAGTTATGGAAGTACTAGCAAACGCCGCTGTGGCAGAAATCTGCAAACTTGTTGAGGACAGCTATGCCGAATTGCAGCTTGAAATATCTCAAACAAAAAAGGAGAATAACCACCTTAAAAAGAAATTAAAAACGATAGAAATCAGGGATTCATTTTATCGAAGAGCGCATAAACTGATGAACGAGTCAGCTGCTATAACCAGAAGCAGTGCTCACGAAAAAGTACCAGGTAAGGGTGGTTGGAATGGTCATTCAATTAGACTAAGGTTTCGGACTAACTCTGTAGTATTAAAAGCCACTATTGTAAATTAATTGCTAACGGTGAAGGTATGTATGCTTATTTCCAGGGCGAATAAGCGTGAAAGTCGCTTCGCTGTGTGATAACGATGGTAGTGATGAAGATGGATCAGTTCACTGCGATAACGTCTCGCTTCTTCAGCCCGAAAGACTTGACCAGGTCTGCATAAACAATGAATTGAGTGTAACTCCTTGCCTTAAAGGGATAGTTCACCCAAAAAATGAAAATTCTGTCATCATTTACTCATCCACAGGTTGTTCCAAACCTGTATAAATTTCTTTGTTCTGTTGAACACAAAAGAAGATATTTTAAAGATTGTGGGAAACTGAGCAGTTTTAGAGCACCATTGACTTCCATAGTATTTTTTTTTTCCTACTATGGAAGTCAATGGTGCCCCAAAGCGGCCTGGTTACAAACTCTTCAAAAAACCTTATTTTGTGTTGAGCAGAACAAAGACATTTATACAGATTTGGAACATCTTGAGGATGTGTAAATGATGACAGAATTGTAATTTTTGGGGTGAATCCCTTTAAACTTATTGTATATATTTTTTTGTCCTTGTTTTTTGTACACTCTCTGATAATCGTTGGTTATCTGCAAACCTCTGTTAACTAATTCAATCAGTTGCACTGACCCTTTTTCTGTTAAATATCTTTATCTCAAAGCACTCAACGTTTTCCTAACAATGCTTATTTTCCCATTCATCACAGATTTCGTCTTTTGTTATTATGCTTGCATCTCAATGATTCTCTGAAATTGCCTATAAAAATAATATAGAAATTAAGTTTTTTGAGTGATGTGGCATACATATGTGCGCATTTATTTTGAGTTTCCCAAATATGTTGCTTGCTATCATTAAATTGTTTGTTTATAAAAAAATATATATTCTTTTAAAGGTTTGAGGTCAGTAAGGTTTTGAAATATTTTTGACCAAAAATACAGTAAAACAGTAATATTGAGTATTATTACAATTTAGAATAGGTGTTTTCTATTTTAATATATTTTAAAATGTAATTAATTTCTGTGATTTGGATGGCAGTGTCACATGATTCCTCAGAAATCATTCTAATATGCTGATTTGCTGCTCAAGAAAATTTCTTATTATCAATGCTAGAAACAGTTGTGCTGTTTAATATTTTTGTGTAATCAAGAATCCCAGGATTCTTTGAAGAATAGAAAGTCTCAAAGAACAGAATTTATTTGAAATAGAAAGGTTTTGTGATATTATAAATGTCATTACTCTCACTTTTGTTCAATACAATGCATCTTAGTTCAATAAAAGTATTAATAACAATTTTACTGACCCCAAACTTGAGCACTAGTCTATAAGCCCTTGGCCACCCATATCTCTAGATATCAAGATAGCGTGTCTAGCCCATATCAGTTGATAGTATCACCACTGATACTGTTTAGAACAGATTTTCTTTTCCATACACATTTCCTCTCAGGAGTCATGGCAACCTTTTTATCAGTCTGTAGATGGTGGTGATGAGCCAGATGTTCTCATTATTAAAGAGGAGAGACCTGACAATATGAGGTGTGAACAGTCAGAAAGTGAAACAGAGGCTACTGAAAATCGTGAGTATGGGGTCTTTTATGTATTTGTTTAATTGTTTTGTCCTTTGTAACTTACTGTAGGGGTAAAATGACTTTGGTCAGTTCTTAGATTAGTTGACATGTAATTCAAGTCAACAAGAAGATAAAATATGGTAAAGATTGTAAGGAGAAATGATCCAATCAAATAATAATGTAATAAAATTCACAAATATATGAAAAAACTATTTTATTACATATGAATATTACACACACACCCACACACATATACCTGGTACATCCGTCTTGCAGTTAAAGATGACACCCAGTACCGGAGTGCAGAAGTCTTTGTAACAATCCCCAGAGAAAACATCATTGACCAGAACACAGTCCAGCACTGCCGTCAAGAGGTAGGAAACTGTGTCAATCAGTCTGTAGGGGATGATGAACCAGATGTTCTCATTATCAAAGAGGAGAGACCTGACAACATGAGGTGTGAACAACCAGGGGGAGAAACAAAGACTGCTGAAAATCGTGAGTATGGTGGGTTTTTTGTTATTATTTGTAACTTAATTAAGTGATAAAGTGTATAACCCAGTGAATTATTACACACATTATGTATAGTGAAATAGATTCATAAAATGTCAAACATTCAAAGAAATGTAACTATTAATAATAGTGTTAATTTATCTATGTTTGGTATTTTTTATTTTCACGAGAAAAATCTATTAAAATATGACAAACTTTTGAATGGATATTGAGATTTTAAATAAATTCTTCTTTGTTTACCCTGAATTATTACTACTTTTTGCTTTTTTGGTAAGATGACGCCCAGTACAGTAATTCAGGAGTCTTTGTAGCAGTTCATAAAGCAAACTTCATAGACCAGGACACAGTCCAGCACTGCCATCAAGAGGTTAGTATGAGAGATGGTAAACTTTTGAACATATCTGCCTTTGTTTACAATCACATTACACTCATGACACAACTGCTTTTCTACAGCTGTGGCAATTTCCAAACTACTGCCCTTTTTTGTTTTTATCATTTTTGTTCTAGCTTGTTAAGTTGTGGTGCATGGAATACTGTTTCCGGGTCCAAGCCTCTGCTCCGTTTCAACTGAGAATCTCAACAGCAATTTATAAGCGCACTATTTAATTATAGCACACATTTAAAGGGTTAGTTCACCCAAAAATGAAAATTCTGTCATTAAGTACTCACCCTCATGTCATTCCACACCCGTAAGACCTTCGTTCATCTTCAGAACACAAATTAAGATATGTTTGATTAAAATCCGGTGGGTCAATGAGGCCTGCATTGCCAGCAAGATCATTTCCTTTTTAAATGCCCAGAAAGGTACTAAAAACATGAACAGTTGTATTTTATTAATTATCATTAACAAAGATTAAAAATGCTGTAAAAAATGTAGTGCTCATTGTTATTAAGTTAGTTGTAATGTATTAACTAACAATAACTAATGGGACCTTATTGTAAAGGGTACAGACAAATCAAATTTCATATTTCACAGTACAGAGGTAGTATGTCAAAAATACAAACAATAATATTTTCTGCTAAAATTGCTTTCAAAAGTCAAAATTCACCATCAGTGATTTGTTCCTCTGGCAGTCCAATGGAATGCAACCTGATCTTCTCGAGGATGAAAACCCAGAAGTGAATGATATAAGTGAAGATACACATTTACTGAATGGTAATTATAAAGTTGGATTATTTATTCAATGGCTTATTGAAGTGTCTGCTTTACAAATGAATCCTTGTTGTGAGCCTGTATTTCAGGGACATAATTACTAGATATTTGCTCACTTTTTTTTTGTAATTTAAGCATGTTGTATTTCACAATAGGTGAAACCAGAATGGACAGGCGTTGTGATGGAGAAGCAGAGACTAAATTGCAGCCTGTCTCTTCCTATGCCTCGTGGGTTTCCGGAAGATTAGACGCAACCACAAACCATCCATCCTACACTGAATCTGAATGCAATGGAGGACCTTCTGTGAATCAATACTTGATGTACAGAGGGAGCGCAGATCCTATGTGTTCCTATGCAACTCCAATAGACTCTAATGGCTTGTCTATGCCTGACATGGAAGGCCATTTAACACACAGCGATGGAGGTAACATTTCTCAATCCGAGCGGTCCCCCTTCACAACGTGCTTTTCTTTCAAACAGTCAGATTCTCCTCAGATGCAAAGGAAAGACAAGTTTATGTGTAAACATTGTGGAAAAGCATTCTCCCAACCCAGCACTCTCCTCTTGCATCAAAAACTTCATACCAGGGAGAGGCTCCACAACTGTACACTCTGCGGTAAAAGATTCAGTCAGGCATCTAGTCTCAAAAGACACCACAGCATTCATAGAGGAGAAAAACCATTCAGATGCTTGCACTGTGGCAAGCAGTTCTCAGATCAAAGTAACCTGAAAAAGCATGTGACTGTTCACACAGGTGAAAAGCCTTATGGTTGTAACCTTTGTGGAAAAATGTTCAACCAGTCTTCAAACCTCAAAACGCATATGAAGATACACACACGTGAGAAGCCTTTCAGTTGCGATCGATGTGGGCGGACATTTGCACACAAGTACATTTTGGTGAAACACCAACAGAGAATCTGTGTTTCTATTGGACAAATGTAGACTTTACAAGTCTTCCACCTTATTTTTCAATACTGAAGTAAGCTATTTTCTTTCTGAGACTTTCGACTCATTAGCCGCTATAAGGAAATAACGAGAAGTGTAACAAAGAGCAGAAAATGGTAAAACAATTTGTGCTACAGACCAATGTATTGATAATTATGATAATAAATTAAAACAATATTGTAAGAAATACCAGTTTGCACCATCAACGTTTTGTACAGCTAAATTAACTGGAAGCTAATGACACCGTAAGCCAGATGCATTCAATTTACAAATGGCCGTACCTGCTCTTGCGTGAAAAATAAGGTGGACAGAATATTGTATCTCTCTCACAATAGATTCGTTTTTGTTGGCTGCATCTGAAATCGCATACTTTGCTACTATACATTAGGCAAAAAACAGTATGTGACAAAAGAAGTACGTCTGAATTCACAGTACTCATAAAAGAGTAGGCAAAAAGTACCTGGATGACCTAGTACTTCTGGCGAGAATCTGAAGTGTGCAAACAATGGACACTTTACTATCCCATGAGGCCACAGGAGAGGATTTGTGAATGGCAGTGAAGCGACGCAACTGACGCTGGTATTGTAGGTCACATGATAATGACAACATTGTGAATGTACGTCTAGATTACATTCATACTAGACACATTCATACTATATAGAACTTACTTTTTTAGTGGTCGTGAAGTAATTGTTTATTCAAAATAATTACTCGAGAGTATGCGATTTCCTTTTTGGTAGTTAAAGGGTTAGTTCACCCTAAAAACTAAAATTCTCTCATTTAGTACTCACCCTCATGTTATTCCAAACCCGTAAGACCTTCGTTCATCTTCAGAACTCAAAATAGGATATTTTTGATAGTTGTTTTTTTTTTTTACTATTATTAAAAAAAAAATGTATCCCCCATAGAAAGCAATGTAATTACCACATTCAAGGTCCAGAAAAGTAGCAAAGGCAAGCGACAAGAATACTTTTTCTGCAAAAATGACTTTTCAACAATTCAACAATTTTGTCTCTTCCCTGTCTGTCTCCTACGCTGTTTAAGTTGTATAGACAGTGCAGGCTTCCGGGTTCTCCGTCAGAACGCCGACTCCGTATTGGCCGACACTGTTCACGTGAGCAGCACGATGTATGCGTATGATGCTGACGCAGAAGCCGGCCAATAATGAGTCGGCATTCTGACGTAGAAGCACTGCACTGTCTAAAAAGTATTCTTCATAACATTAAGGTTGAACCACTGCAGTCACGTTGACTATTTTAACGATGTCTTTACTACTTTTCTGGACCTTGAATGTGGTAAGTACATTGCTTTCTATTGGGGATAAAAAAAATAAAATTCTTTGGATTTCATCTAAAATATCTTAATTTGTGTTCCAAAGATGAATGAAGGTCTTACGGGTTTGGAACGACATGAGGGTGAGTACTAACTCTTTAACATCACAAATCCCTTTCAACGGCTTCCCACTAACCACGTGGTTACATTCTGAAACTGAAACTTTTGATGATCCAAACAATTCTCAATGGATAAAAACGAGCTTCTTCCCGGGTTGGTGACATCATGAACCCTAGAGTTCAGTAGCCCCGCTCACTGATTTGAGCACGACAAATAGTAGTCGGTAAATAACAGACGTGACGCTAACACTGGATCGAGCAACTAAGCGATAAACATGCCTTTGAAGAGTGCTAATTGTTGTGCAGTGCCAGGTTGTGGAAAAACACAGTAGCTGCATTGGATTTGCAGAGAGCCTGAAATGAAAAAAAAAAAAGATGCTGTGCCTTCTATATTGGATCCGACAGGAACGGCGCAACACACTTGTTTGAGTAAAAAAGTTTTTACTGTGTCACTATTGCTTTGTTACAGATCGTTTGATATGTACGGATTATGTGTACATGTCTAACCAAAATTACCAGTGACCAGTGATTTCTGCTATGTAATGATTCATGTAGGCCAACAGTCAGATGTTTTTGTCTCAAAATCGTTTGTCAGTAAATCAAACCAGTGACTAAACGGGGTAACTTCACATTGTTTCTCTTGGTAGAATGAAAATAATGTGTTATTTAAACGGTGGTTAAATTATATATAGAAAGCAATCAAAGAATGCTCTCTTTACAATTGCTGGAACTGTCAATCAAACAGCATGAGTGTTCAGGACTCTTGCCAAAACTCCTGTTAGAATCAACAAATCTCCTATTCATGTTGCGTTTGCTGTTAGTTATGATGAAAGCATTCGCATTCATTACACTGAAGTCTCACAGCAGACACACCCTAAATCAGAGGGCTAAAATAAGGGTAGTCAAAATACTATTGTGCATCCCAGGAAACATTATTTAAAAGAAAAATGCAGTTTATGACCCCTTTAACTTTTTTAGCCATGGATCTAGTGATGTAGTTTCCAGTAGATTACCCTTTCAAAAACTTTTGAAATATTATCCCTATGTTGTTACAAATAAAATATAACTGTGTAAGAGACAAACACGTCCAATTGTCTTTCTTGCAAGAAAAGGTCAACAGTACAGATACTCAAGTTGCTGCAGAATGTGACAAAGAAGGGAGGGCTCCGTCCCACATTTATATATCTATAACTTTCAAGGCCAAAGCCTCTGTCCAATTATAGTTTATTTTGCCATATTAGGAACGTTTACCGTTCTTCTACAAGTGTATTCTTTCTCTTATCATATGGAAATCACACATTTCTTATTTTCTGTCATACAATGATCATGCACATCTATGAGATCAATAACTGTTCTTTGTTCAAGCAAAGGCAGAGAAGCATGTGAGATCACATGCAATCCTTGTGAAAATTAACTACATCCTGTCTCTTTAAGCAGTACAAAAATATAAACATAACACAATGTTCCATAAGCAAAACATATTAATAAAACGCATACATATAAATAAAAATTCTTCCACACTGACATTAATTGGAAGAAATGTTAAAGATTATTGTATACATACATTTATAAATTCATACACCTTCAAGCAAAGGATCTCTGATCAATGCATAGAAAACATGGTTCTCAAAAAATCTGTCTAGTTTAGGTTACTTGGTCTGCATGAAAACTGCTGGGTAGTTTCTAATTTAAAGTTGTCCATTTAATTATTGGTCTTTGAATTCAAAATATTACAGAAGCTGTGATTGGTTAAGGCTGGATACAGTATAAGTTCTAGTCTATATTCAACCCAAACATCAGTATGAGAAAATTTAATGAGAAAGGTTGTTTTAATTAGTAACAGTATTATTTAGCATTAGTAGTTAGATTGATTGTTTTTTGGTTTTTCTCACCAACTCAAAATTACACATCAGTTATTGTATATTTAATATAATTACCATACACGGTAAAGTTTCTAAACAGAAAAATAGATGTCTATAAATCATCTAAAATTGCACATTTTGATAAAAACCAACCATTTAGATTTTTATAGTTGGTTAAAAATTTCAAATAATCTTACAAGTTTGTATCACACCATAGTCCAGAATTGTTTTTATGATCAAAACTTTTGTCAGTCTAATATATAATATTACCATTTGTCAAAAAAACAAAAAAAATATTCTATTCAATCTGTTTACCTGTTAAAGTCAGATCTATAATTACAATTATCTTGGCTATACATGTTAAATCATACAAGTGTTCATAAAATTTCATTAATCAATGCATGAATCATCTGCAATAGGCAAAGTGAAACCACAGAATTAGTGTTGATCATTTCAAAAATGTTTGACAGGGGTGATGGATGAAAAGACAGCTACACAAACCAATGCAAAAAAGGTTTTGTGGGAATGTTAGTATAAAGCCAACAAGTACAAAAGGTTTAGATGCATAACATGTAATAGCAAAATGGCTCCCACACTAACCCAAATATTGATATGTGGATAAAAAGTGTGCCAGAACTGTTGTCTGTGGCAATAATGGAGGTAGAGAAAGTTGTTGTTGTTGTTGTTGCCATGCTGTTTGTTGTAGAAGTGGTAGACATGGAGGTGTTGGGTGTGGTGGTAACAGAAGATTTTATTGATCTTGAGCATATGCCAACATTGCCAGCTCTGTCTACAGCAACCAGTTCCATTACGTCAGAACAACAAGAGGCACTGTGGAATGCAAGAGTGACGTTCACACCTCCGTCCCCGACTGTGGTGCTTGTGTTAAGAGTTCCAAGGCCCTGACGCAGAGTTACAGACACAATACCCATCCCATTTCCATCAGTAAGGTTGGCTGAGAGCTCCCATGAGGACAGGCTACGCTTGAGCAGTAAGCATTTACGCTGATAATCACACAGACTGGAGAGGTGACATCTGGGAAATGATTTCAGATACTATGTTACTCAATGAATTTTACTGTTATAAAAGTAACCAAGTATATATGTGTTTCTTTGTCACAAACGCTGTACTGTAGCTGTGTGGTATCGGTGGTTTGTACTCTGATTATTTTAATGAGTACGAGTACACAAGTGCATTATTGGGTCCGATACCGATACTAGTATTAGTAGCACTGGCTCAGGCATGAGTATGAAACATGAGTCACAGGAGTTCAAAGACTTGTCGAGGCAAGCTAAAATGCTTCGGCAAATGCATTTTTATCACACGTTTGCTTTTGTTATTATTATCGGTTGGGTTTAAGAAAGGGTTTAGTGTTAGTAAGATATTTTCAAATGCGATAAAGCATAATCCTTTTATCACCACTTACTGGACATTTAAAGGGGTCATGAACTGCGTTGTTTTATTGTTTTATAATGTTTCCTGGGGTGCACTTATAATGTCAGTATGCTTTTTACATCCAAAATTGTCATAATTTATAAATAAAAGGCATTTTTCCTACCCTGATTTTAGCCCTCTGGTTTGAACGCTCTGTTTTAAGGGGCGTGTCTCTGTGAGACTTAAGTGTAAACGGCCACTACTGTGATTGGCTAATGTCTTTCCATTTGAAATAGCCAAGTATTAAGGTGCGTTCACGAGATTCGTTCATGTCCTCGTAGAGCTCGTAATTACAGCTTGTAAGCTGGGAGTTTTCTGAAAGCTCCCAGATGTATCACGTGGCCGCTGTAGATTCATAGGCGTTGATAGTGGTGCCATGGAAAAGCATAATTCCCAGTCCAAGGACGTGAACAGCTCCGAATATAACATCACGTGTTGTCATCTCAAGATTACGGTAAATAGGCTACGAGGTGGCGTGAACGCAGCATTACTCTCTCTTTTAGCGCGTTTTTACTATTACAGCTCGTGTAGCATTACATTTAGATCCATGACATTATAATTAGATTGTGATATGAAAGGTTGCAGAGATGAACACTAAGCCGATCACATGTTGTTGAGCGCATGAAAGCAATGATCTCGTCATTGTAACTCAATTTCTGTACACTAACAAATGCTTTCATCTTCACTAACAGTGCAAACGCGATATAACTAAGATTCGTTGAATAAAAAGGGAGTTTTGCGCGTCAGTCACTGATAAACTCGCGCTGTTTGATGGACAGCTTCAGCGCGCGCTGCTCCAATGATTACAAAGGGAGCTTTCTTTGATCGCTTTCTTTATATAATTTAATCACCGTTAAATAGCAGATTATTTCCATCCTACTAAGAGAAACAACGCAATGGTTTGATTTACTGACACACAGACAAAGAACATCTGACTGTACATGAATCATTACATATCAGATCAGGCATTAGAATTAACAAAGTTACTGACATGTTGTTGCATTACTGTCGAGTCCAGGCACTGCACAATATTTTGTGATCCTCAACGGCATGTTAATTGCTTGGTAGCTCGATCTGGTTTAGCACCACGTAGGCCTATGTTATTTAGGCTACCTATTCTATTGCATGTCATGCGCGAATCGGTGGGCGGGGCTAAACAGGCAGTGATGAAGTAGGCGTCGATCTTCCTCTGCAGAGGCGGTGCTTGCTGCCCTTTGACGTCATAGATCCCCACTTTGAAAATCCTGTCGTTTGCTGGGTCTGGTGTCAATTAAAGCTTTTATTGGACTAACAAGAAAGTTTTCAGGAAAATTTGATTTCTCAGTTCATCACCCCTTTAATTTCCGAACTGCTGCGATACATACAGCAACTGAACATTTCACTTTAAAAGTGTCATGAAATGAGCAAGAAGCAACATAATATCATTTGGTGATATCGTTGCCACAGGCATGTTTTCCCATAAGCCTGAGTAACAAATGTCAGTATGGGGTCCGGTGTGGTTTTGGACCCTGTTGACGATCATTGTATGGACAAAAAAAAAAGAAGAAAAAACATTCTTTTGTAGTCTGCCAAAGAAAAAAGACATACTGGTTTGGAATGACACAAGAGTGAGCAAATGACAGAATTTTTATATTTGGGTGAAATACCTGAAAGATTATGTGTATTTTCATCATCTTTAGTTAGATGCATTTGCATTGTGACTGTGCCTTAGATGCAATCAACTCTATCTGTGTCTGTAAAGGTGTGAACCAAATGGCCCATACAGACGACAAATCATTGCTCAGAGTAGATTGCAGGGTAGATCGATCTCCTGTGGGAGGTCCTAACAGTGTTCTATTGTTTGTGGCTCTTTTGTCTTCATGTATAAAGTTCTGTCCCACAGACAGAACTTTGGGTTCAGATATTTTGAAGGCAGACGCGCTGACGTCGATGCTGAGGAACTGTGCTACACTACTACCTTCAATAAATTCTTCTCCCCACAAGAACTCTGGTCAAGCTTACTTATTTTATGTATTAGAGAAATCGAATACATTGTCGAGCCACCCCAAAAGACTGCTCAGCCAAATACAGCAAAATCTATCATATCTCTAGTGCCTTGTGTACATTTGAAAATGTAAATGTAAGAGAGAGAGAAAAAAAGTTACCTTGGACTTTGATGGTGTAGGCCTGTAATGAGCTAATGTTTATGTTCCAAAGGCCTACAAAAAGGTGCTATATAGCACTAAAAGTGGTTCTTGGCTCGTAATAGGGGAACCACTTTTGGTGCGATATAGCACCATATCTTTAAAGGTGCTCTACAGCTCCTTTGTCAAATGGTGCTATGTAGAACCCATAAGAGGTGCCATATCGCATTTTATTTCTTTAACAAAAATGGTGCTAAACCACACCAACAGTGGTTCTTTGGCTCGTAAACAACCTTTAAAGGGGCTTACCAGGTTCTTTGTATGGCAGTGGTGCTATATAGCACCTTAACCACCCCTAAGAACCGCTGAAGAACCATACAGGGGCTTAACAGGTTCTGTAGCGGTGCTATATAGCACCTCAGTCATCCCAAAGAACTGGTGAAGAACCAGTGAAGAACCACTGAAGTACCAAGATTTGGTGCTATACCAAACTTAAAGTGGTTCCCCTGTGATTATGAGCCAAAGAACCACTTTTAGCACTATATAGCACCATTTTTTTTAGAGTGTACTTGATCAATTATATTCAGACACACAGTTTTCCACTTAATTCTTCGTTGGTCTGAGAATCACCTGTGGAGGTAAATAATGCCATTAAAGATAACTGATCATTAATAATAAATATAATCATTTATATGCAATATCCGGCTCAGTATTTGTCTACATACCTGATGGGCTTTGTGATGTTGAACCATAGAGAACTGCCTGTAATATAGATTGTCATATTTTTCAACGAGGAGTCCACAATGCTTTTCCTGGGTTCCTTACAATTTGTAAAAAAGTTACCTGAAGACAGAGATAATGTTGTATACATATTTACTGATTTTTGGATACTTTCTATTTTAATGAGACACATTTTCAAAAACATATTCTATATCATTGCAGAAGGTAAGGATTATTTTCCAGCCATGTGACTACAAAGTACCACAACTGTGTAAAAGGTTTGAGAGATATTGATGTCATAACTAGAGCAGATGTGGAGGCATCCAATATAATGCTGGTAGCTTGAGGAAGTGTTGCTTTGATAACTTCAATTGCCTGCCCTCCAGAGGCCAGAGCTAAATCCTCATAAACCTGATTTGAAGGATTGGAGATCCTGGTGGAGTAATGCTGACTCTGCCCTTGATTCGGATCCTCACTGTGTCTCCGACGAGCAGCAAGACCATTAGTCAGCATGAAGTTCACCTATAAACAGTAGAAGCACAATTTTTTTTACTCAACATATGAAATACAGCTCTGAAAAAAATTAAGAGACCACTCCAAGTTCAGAAATCAATGTTAAGTGGTCTCTTAATTTTTTCCAGAGCTGTATATCATGAACAGGTGATGCTGTCAGGTACTATACTCTTTTGAGATGCAGGCATTCAGCTTGTTTACTTGGCAAAATGTCTATGTCTGTGCATTGACAAACCCATAATATTAAAATAAACTTTTATTACATAACACAGACTTTGTGCTTTCAATCAATGCCATCACAGTACTTTTAAACTCTTTGTCCTTTGCATCAGCATCCGTGAAAACAAATATCTTAGTATCTCAAATATCTACAGTGTCTCTCATCCTGTCTGTGATGTCAGAAGCTACTCGTCGTACTTCACCAATGTCATCTCCTATGCTGCCTGTGGTATCAATCACTTAGCACAGTACTGAAGTCTGAGAGAATCCCATTAATCTAAGAGAAAGCGACCCGATAAAGAGAAAAGAAATAGACCTAAGTTCATATAAAAAAAATGTTGCATTTATATATACAGTGCCTTGCAAAAGTATTAATACCCACTGAACCTTTCTACATTTTCACATGTTACAACCACAAACAAAAATGTATTTTATTGGGATTTTATGTGATAGACCAACACGAAGTGACACATAATTGTAAAGTGGAATAAAAATGACAAATGGTTTTCCATAATTTTTTACAAAAAAATATCTGAAAAGTGTGGAGTGCATTTGTATTCAGCCCCCTTTACTCTGATGCCCTCAACTAAAAATCAAGTGGAACCAACTGCCTTCAGAAGTCACCTAATTAGTAAATATAGTCCACCTGTGTGTAATTTAATCTCAGGATAAATACAGCTGTTCTATGAAGCCCTCAGAAGTTTGTTAGAGAACATTAGTGAACAAACAGCATCACGAAGACCAAAGAACACACCAGACAGGTCAGGGATAAAGTTGTGGAGAAGTTTAAAGCAGGATTAGGTTATAAATTAATATCCCAAGCCTTGAACATCTCACGGAGCACTGTACAATCCATCATCCGGAAATGGAAAGAGTATATGGCACAACTGCAAACCTACCAAGACATGGCCGTCCACCTAAACTGACAGGCCGTGGAAGGAGAGCATTAATCAGAGAAGCGATCAAGAGGCCCATGGTAACTCTGGAGGAGCTGCAGAGATCCATAGCTCAGGTGGGAGAATCTGTCCACAGGACAGCTATTAGTCATGCACTCCACAAATCTGGCCTTTATGGAAGAGTGGCAAGAAGAAAGCCATAAGAAGTCCCGTTTGCAGTTTGCGACAAGCCATGTGGGGGACACAGCAAACATGTGGAAGAAGGTGCTCTGGTCAGATGAGACCAAAATTGAACTTTTTGGCCTAAATGCAAAACGGTTTCCGCCACACATACCTAACACTGCACATCACCATGAACACACCATCCCTACTGTGAAACATGGTGGTGGCAGCATCATGTTGTGGGGATGCTTTTCTTCAGCAGGGACAGGGAAGCTGGTCAGAGTTGATGGGAAGATGGATGAAGCCAAATACAGGGCAATCTTAGATGAAAACCTGTTAGAGTCTGCAAAAGACTTGAGACTGGGGCAGAGGTTCACCTTCCAGCAAGACAACGACCCTAAGCATACAGCCAGAGCTACAATGGAATGGTTTA